>PVIW01004454.1:0-131962 GCA_004026585.1 Noctilio leporinus | reverse complement strand
ACCAAAGTTTTTTGATCCAATCATCCACCGATGGGCACTTAGGCTGTTTCCAGCACCTGGCTATTGTAAATAGTGCCGCTATGAACATAGGTGTGCATAGGTTCTTATGAATTGGTGTCTCAGGCTTCTTTGGGTATAGTCCAAGTAGTGGAATGGCTGGATCAAAAGGCAGTTCCATTTTTAGTTTTTTAAGGAAACCGCAACTCTCCTTTAACAGTGGCTCCTGGACTTGGAATCTGCCAGGTGTTTGGGTGAGGGGCATGAGGGAATCTCCCAAGTTTAACGTTCCATGGAGGTGTTGGCATCTTTGGAGTTCCTTCTTTTTTGCATTCAGTGACATCATGAAAAAGAAAGCATGGGTTCTCATGGGGAGTCTCCAGAGGCACTCATTAGCCCACCCCTCTGGTTTGCCACGACTCCGACAGGGCCTTTGGCTTTAGGGCTTCCAATGGAAGTGACAATAAAAATTTAGTGAAGGCTCCTTCTATGCCAGGTACCACCCCTGCCCTGATGTGTATTGACCTTCCAGGTCCCCTGTCCCATGGGTACTGTTTTAATCAGCATTTTACAGATGAAGCCCCAGGGCTCGGAATGGTTAGGCAGCGTTTCCAAGGCCCTGATGCTTCTTTTAGTGTGATTTCACAACCAAGATTGTGTCATTGTTCCTGGATTCCATTTTCCTGTTATTCGGAACATAGTAATAAGATTTTCAACAGCAACCAATGTATGAATATTGAGTGCATGTCCATGAGAGAGGAACCCCATAGAAAAACAAATCTAGAAAGCTCTGGTCTACAGAATGGTAGATTAATGATTCTGTAAAAGCATTTTCTGCTTTACTGAAAAGCTCAGGTGTCCTTTAAATAGCAAACTCAGACTTGCATTTTCAAACATGATCCCATCTATGAGAATATTTAGCACATGATGCATCGTATGAAATAAATACTTCTGCCCTCTAGATAAAGTCATGTACAAAATAGCAGTAAAAATGTTCTCACAAGAAGAAACAAGCAGCATTTTATAAAATAACACAGCTTTCAAGTTTAAAATAGAACAGGCATTCCCTTTTGTAATTCTCTGCAAAAGGCTATACGAAGGTACGTGTTCTACTTTAAATCTTTGATGAAATCCCAGGAGCAGTCAGTGGCACGCATCTGTGATCCCCCACTCAAGAAAACAGAAGGTACTTCCTTGGAAGTGCAAACAACAAACTCACATAAAATCTGAAGCTGCTAGTTCTTCGAGGGGCTTGCGGTCACCGTCAGTGGCCTCTCCCTGTGGGTAATGGCCTGGGTCTGGACGTGACCTCTTATTTTCCATGACTCACCCCCCCCACCCCCACCCAATCCTGTGTACACGCTCAGCTGAGTTGCCAGTTACCCACTCCTTTGTTTTAAGCTTCTCTGGCAAACCTCTAGTGGCTTTCTGTCTTCCTTGCTGGCACTTTCCTCATTGGCTTCCAAAAATTCAGCTCTCGGTGCTCCATCCAAGCCCCCTCCCACCCCTCTTCTGAGCTGCCACGTCCTCCTGTAAATTGTCTCAACTCTGCTTCTTGTGGCTACACATACCTCCATCTTGCATGCTGCTGCCAGGTGATGTCCCCACCGAGAGATTGTACAATAATCATCAGCTCAGTATGTCCACAAGGGAATTTAAGAGAGGGAAGTAAACATTCATGTGTGGTTGCCTCTCATGTGCTCCCAGCTGGGGACCTGGCCCACAACCCAGGCATGTGCCCTGACTCGGACTCGAACCAGTGACCCTTTGGCTTGTAGGCCGGTGCTCAATCCTCTGAGCCACACCAGCCAGGGTGGAGTTCTTGATTTAACCCCAGACTTCATACGTGTTGCTCAGCCCGGAATGTTGGAGGCTGTGCTGACTACACCCTGCCCCTCAACTCCAGTCTCCAGTTCTCGGTAAGCCATTACTTTCATAGTGCTGATTGAGCCTGTCCCTTTTTTGCATGCCCAGTGACCCTGCCCAGGAACCTGCAGGGTACCTACTGCTGTGGTGCCACCCACCAGGAAGCTCCACCTGCTGTCTGCTTCCCAGAAGCCCATTCCTGTCCTGCTTCTGCAGCACATTTTAAAATGTAAATTGAGTCATTTCTTTTCTGCTTAAAACCCTTTAATGTGTCCCACTGCATTTAGAATAAAACCCAAATTCTTACCCAAGGCTCACCCCAGTCACTGGCCCTTTTTCACCTCTTCAGCCTTTCTCAAGTCACTCTCTCCCCTCCCTGGCAGGGTGGCCACTCAGACCTTCCAGATCCTGTCAGTGGTGAGGCTTTGCTGCTACCTTGTGACAGGGCCCTGTCCCTCACCTGAGGGACATCGCTGTTTGTGATTGTGCACTGATGGCTCTGTTTACTGTAGTCTCCCCACTGCCTCAGCCCTTTGACTCTTGTCTTTGATTCTGGCATCTCTAACACTGTTCGATCAGTGGGTATCTGGGCATGGACAGTGCACCAAAGAGGAGACACGACCGATGCTGGCAGGTAGCCTGTCACCCTGGCATCAACTGACGCAGATGGGTCTGCTCCAAGGACTGACTGGGGGGGTCTATTTGCAGGTCACATCCCAGGCCGCTGGCCTGGGTTGTGGTGGTACATGTGGTGGTACAGTCAGCTAACTCCCTCTGCTCTGATTTATTTTATCAAACAACTTTCTAATTGTCACTTGTTTCCTATTAAGGGAAAGGATTTGATTATCTTGTTCCTTCGGCACCTGTATTTATTTGATGACTGGTTAGCTTTAGTTTGTCTGTAGGCCCCTGATTCCTTGGGAATTCAAAACCAAATCAAGGTTCTGAACATGGTGGGCCTGAACTTCAGTGAATTAACTCGTGTGTGCTCTGCGCGGGGTCTCAGGCAGTTGGGAGATACTCAGTCTCTGGCGACACCTTCCTCTCCAGAGCCACCTGTGGGGTCCTCAGTCACACGCTGTTCAGCAGGAACACTGCTGGGGTTGCAAAGTACAGATGATGTTAAATGCCGGTGAACAGCCTCTTCGGCCCTGTCTCTGTGTCCGGCTCACAGGCTACGCTTGGACCAGGAGGAGAGGAGCCAATGTCTGTCGGTCTCCGCTCCAGGCTGAACCAGGTTTCTAAGTTTCTAAGTGGCTGCTCAGCTTGGTTCCCAGTATGTGGCTGAGGCCTTCTCATGGCAAAAATGCCCAGGAGAGAATGGTTCAGGGTCACATCATATCCGGGGCTTAGAACAGAGGTTTTACGCCAGAAGCCAGCAGATGGCTGTGGTGGAGTTGCAGGCAGGGCTCAGGAGAAGACTCTTCTCAGTGGGTGTCAAAGGTTTTCTTTCAAACAGATGTTGCTCTAGGTCCTGGTGTGCACCCCCTTAAAGCACAGCCGCTTGCTAACTCATTCTGCTAGTCCTTTTCCGTGCCGTCACCCTGACAGCCTATGGCCTGTGTCCTGTGCCCACAGGTGTACTGGCACTCCAGTGCCCACATCCTTGGGGAGGCCCTGGAGCTGTACTATGGAGGCCACTTGTGTCACAGTCCGCCCACTGAAAATGGATTTTATTATGACATGTTCCTTGAAGACAGGTAATGCCCCTGAGTGTATGTGTTTCAGCTTGGTTGCTTATAATGGTGCCACATTCATTTAGTGACTGTATATATTACATAATATGATGATAGATTGCTTCACCATTTTTTGAAGAAAAGTTTGAATGAGTTAAGAAAAACAGTTCTCAAATTGTTTTATTTTCCTGAAAGGAAGTGATACACTATTTATCTAATCTGCAATTGATAGAGCTGGGTACACTAATGAAGACCGGAAAAACTCAAGGTTAATCCCCAGAGAACAGTGAGTTCAGGTTTTCTCAGTGATAACTGAAGGCGCTGTCCACCTCAGCCAGACGTCTCACAGGATGAATAGCAGACTGTCAGGTCACACGATGAATAGCAGACTGTCAGGTGGAGTGGTTCACAGAGGCCTCACTTCAGCGGCTCAAATGCATTAGCAACAGGTGCAGCCCCGGCCCGCCTGCTTCCCTATATTCCTCATACGAGTTCTTCGTGGTACAAAACTGAAACCTGAGGGTCCTGTCAATTCCCCTGCTCTCCACCACCCCATCACCCCACCACCCAGGCCTCAATCCAGTTCTGCCATTTTGATCTGCTAAATAGTTCTCCCGCCCGCCCCTCCTCTCCTGCTTTAATTTAGGCCCAGGACATCTCTTGCCTGGACAACTGTGGCACGTTTGGCCTTTGCCTGTCACCTCCACGCTGTTTAAATGATCTCCCTGAACGAGTATGTGGTCCTTGGTAGCTCCTGCGGACAGGCTTCTCCAGCTTCCTCTCCTGCTAACACCACCCCAGGGTTCCTTCCACAGAACTTGACTGCCTACTGTGTGCTCTGCGCTTGGTGCCCGTGATGGAGATTAGTGTGTCCTTAAGGAGCTCACGGTGTGGTTGGGAGAGACAGTGAACATACAGCCATCCCCTATTAGGTGATGACCATGCTACAGAGGAAAGCACGACAGGTCTGGGGAGGCCTGTGCCATGACAGGCTGATGGCCAGGACGAAGGGAGGGGGCGAGTGAGCTTTGAGGCTAAGGGTGGGGGGTTCCTATGGGCATCCGGAGGAAGAGCCCTCTGGGGCTCTGAGAGACCCCTGGGTATGGGGACAGGTGTGGCTTGTGTGTGAACTGCAAGGGGAGCCAGTGTGGCTGGAGGGGGTACCTGTGAGCGGGGAGAGAGTGAACAAAAGACAGTCTGGGGAAGAATAAAGAAGATGGCACAGAAGAGCAGATCATCCCAAGTACTAATGCCTGTCTCCCTCTCTGAGAAATAGGATTCTCTGCCTTTGGATGAAAACTTGCCTTTCTGAAGTCCTGGTGCCCAAAGCGCCAGATTCCTCCATTGACAAAGCGTGTTGATGAGTGGTGAAGGCGGCAGGACCTTGGGCTATGCAGAGGAACCTGCCTTACCTCTGAAGGGCTGTGCTGATTCTTGCCTGCTGTTTTCAGAGCCGTGTCCAGCACGGAGCTGTTGGCCCTGGAGGCCATCTGTAAGAAGATCATCAAGGAAAAGCAGCCTTTTGAAAGATTGGAAGTCAGCAAGGAGATACTCCTGGAAATGTTTAAGGTAATCTCTCAGGAAGCTGTTTGCAATGAGAAAACCTGGTGCTGGCAAAAAAATGGGACAACTCTCATAGAACAACAATAAATGTTTAAAAAATGATAATAAGCTATTTTACATTATTTTTTTCTCCTTATGCTTCCAAAACCCAGTGTACTTGGCACATACGAAACTCCTGCATGGATGGTATTGCTCTAGGCTGTGAACAAAGTAGACTCCCGTTCAGTGTTTGTTGGAAAAAGGAACATTTTTCCCACTTCAACATTTTATGTAATAACATGCAAATGTTTTCCTTTGTAGTCCAATAAATTTAAATGCCGCATTTTGAATGAGAAGGTTAACACTCCAACTACCACCGTTTACAGGTAAAGTGTGCGTAAATTTTTAAAATTGCTCACTTGCAGGACAAGTAGTTTATCTGTGGGCGGGTGTTGATTTGTAAATTTGCTTATTGATGTTGCTACTTTAGTGAGGGGGTCTGAAATATTATCGCCAAAGGGAAGTTCTGATTTTCTCCTTTGATTTATCAGAATGGTACTGAAACCCAAATTTGGCTTTCTGAATGTTAGCTGCAACACAGCATCTTTTTCTATGTATGTGAGCGAGACAGTGTTGGGCCTGGGCCTTGCATTTTGGGAGGCTGCTAGGGAAAGACTTCCTGTTACACACACATATACACCCACACACACACACACACCCCCGTTCTTACTCAGAGGGCCGCGGGAGCCCTTAGGAGCCCTTAGGAGCCCTTCTCCTCACGCAGCAGCTCTGCCTCTGCTATACTTTCTCCCACGGCCCAGAGCCCAAAAGCATCAGCATTCCTGCATTAGTTGGCTATTCATGATGAAACCAAAAGAGAGTGGTGGGGAGCAAAGGTAAAGAAAGAGATGCAAGAAGAGGCAAGTAGAAGGCGCACGTGGGACTGAGTTCTGTTACTCGCTGGGCTCCTGGGCCCCTTCCCATCAGCCACTTCGATGCTGCCTTGCGGATTTGCTCTTCTCATTTCTGTGTGTTCTGCCCACCTGGGTGATGCCGTGAGCCGAGTCCTGCGCTCACACCATCATTCGCTCTCTCCCTATACATTTTGTGTTTGGTGAAGTTTAAGATGAGGTGTCAAGTTGATGAATTTTGTATACATTTCAGATGACTTTGGTTTTGAAAATGAGCCTAGAGCAGGGAACTGGATTCGCGACTGAGATGATGGAAGGTTTATAAGAGCTTTGGGATGTCAAAATTGAAAGTGATGTCTCTGTGTGGTTTTCACAGGATCCAGAAGATTCTGTGGCTTTTGAATTTGGGGAAAGGAGGGGAATTGAAATCCAAGGCCAAATGAATTGTCTCTTTCCTTTACCGTAAATTAAAACTTAATTTAAGGCCCTGGCTGGTGCCACAGTGGATAAGGTGCCGGCCTGCGAACCCAAAGGTCGCTGGTTCGATTCCCAGCCAGGGCACATAACCAGGTTGCAAGCCAGGTCTCCAGCCAGGTCCCCAGCCGGAGGCAGGTGAAAGGCAACCACACATTGATGTCTCCCTCTTTGCCTTTCTCCCTTCCCCTCTCTCTCTGAAAATAATCAATAACATCTTAAAAATAATAATAATAATTTAAACTGTCCCTAAATGAAAAATTGCCCCCAAATGTACAGTCAAGTGAAATTCTTTGCTTAAAACATATAAGAACATGGTTCATGATGAATAGTCTGAAAAAGTACAACCATGTCTGGGCATATTTTCAATATTTCGTTATAGGTGCGGTTCACTAATTGACCTTTGTAAAGGCCCCCATGTAAGACACACTGGGAAAATTAAAGCCATAAAAATTTTCAAGGTAAGGATTTATCACTTTTCCTAGAGCAAACTTAAAGTAAACTACATAATTAGGAATTTCACTCATATTTTTTGTAGTGTGGCCATCTTGCTATTTTAAAAGACACTTTATTGTTTGATATTTACATGGGCTTCTAAAAATAATTTTTATATCAAAATTATAAATGATTTTGATAATTAGGACCCCACATACAACTTTTTTTTTATGTATAGCTTTTAATTATCACTTAACCTTACCAGAAGTGTTGCAGTGCATTTCTTTTTCATATGTTTTATACATTGTGGTTTTATACATTGTGAGTCACCCTAATGTGAACACATGCATTTATGTACATGTAGAGTATAGACTGTAGGAAAAAAGCCAACGCCAAAGGGGACATGGTGATAGAATGGAGAAAACATTGCCCTTGGAATCAAGAGGCCTGAGACTGACTTGTGGTCCTGACCTTGACTTCCTCCCGTGTACATGAGTGAGCAGGAGCCGGCATCCCAACAGCCCCTCAGCCTTAATTACCTGTGAGCCAAGGCTCCACTTGGCTGAGCTTTACTTCCTGTCCCTCCTTCCTCTGCTGCTCCCCTCTCAGTGATCACAATTGCCTTCCCTTCTTTCCACTATTTCTCCCTTTTCATTCTTGGTACCCACAGCAGACTCTTTCTGTAATTTACCGATGAATTTGGACTGGGAGAGTTTCATTAGAACCAGTTTAAGATTCTTTCCAGTGCTATATAAACTCACTGTTAAGGAAGCTGTGATGATGCTGTATTGGGAAATTGTGTACATACTTAAGACTGCTTTGATTTACCAACACACGTTAAATACGCTTCCCAAAATGTTATTTGATATTTAGAATTCCTCAACGTATTGGGAGGGCAATCCCAAAATGGAGACACTGCAGAGAGTCTATGGGATATCCTTTCCTTGTAACAAGATGATGAAAACCTGGGAAAAGTTCCAGGAGGAAGCCAAGAACCGAGATCACAGGAAAATTGGGAAGGTAGGTGGGACATCCTAATCCTACTGAACTGCACATCCCTCTGTTGGCTTAGATATGTTGTGTAACTAAATTGTTGGAAGAATTATATTTCTTCTCCCACCTTCTACTTTGCTGACTCTCATAGTTGGCTGTTGAGTTCTTTCATGCTAATACCCCCGTGCTTTCTGGTGTCTTCCCTGCTGTCTGTTTCATCCGATTTTTCAAATTGCACCCTTCTCTCATTTTTCTCGCGATATAAAAAATAACGCTGGCTGGTTTTAGAAACTGGTGTGTACTTTGAGAGCATGCTGTGTATTGGGGAAGCAGAGCAGAAAGAAAGAATGAGACTTGAAAGCCGAAAGACCTGGGTTTTGACCTTAGACCTGCTGCTGCCAAGCTGCGTTCTGTGATGGGCCACCATTCACTTGCGGAGCTCCATGGGCCCATGTCCTGCTGGGCAGCAAACATTTCTGATCGGTTTGCAATGTTTTCTCCCCATGAGACCCATCCTCCAAGATGCCAAGGAAGAAAGCAGCCGTGAACACAGGGGAGATAAAAGCTAAGTTCAAAGCTTAGTGACCATAAATACGGATTGTAAGTTTCCATGTGCTATTGCCTATAGTTAGAAATATTGAGGGACTCTGGAATGTCAATTACTGGAAAGTGGACATGATAGCTGAGTATGTATTTTACTTCAAGCATATCAAGTGTACAATAAACATTAAGTACCAACAATGAAATATGAAATCCCATCGTTTTTTTATCCTAGGATCAGGAGCTGTTCTTTTTCCATGACCTGAGTCCTGGAAGCTGTTTCTTCCTGCCCAGAGGAGCCTTCATTTATAACACCCTTACAGAGTTCATACGAGTGAGTTCATTTCTAAAACACATTCTTCTTATTCCACTGCATTTTGCATTTTACTGTTTCCTCTCATAGTAAAATGGGCAAGTGTTTCCATGAATTTTATTTTCATAACATTAAGAATTTTGAGCCTCAAAGCGAAATACTGGATTGTGCTATCTAATAAAAACACTGAGATCATTTGCATTTTCCCTTAACTAAATGCATTCTTGGATTTTATTAAGTGCCTCTGTGGTGCATATAAGCTCGTACCATACGAAGGTCACCGTTAGACCCGGTGTGGACGGTCCTGTGAAAGAGAAGAAAGAAGGAGGGGTCCCACCTGGCACAGAATGCTACGCAGTGAACCTTTGCTTCTCAGAATGTGGCTCGTGGATCCCTGGGCCTCCTTCATTGTCTGTGGCAATTTGGCAACTCCAGAGCAAAGAGCAAGAAGATAATTCTGTAAAATAGTAGCTTGTAATACAAGTTCATAGGTTGGAAAGTCTCTAATAGCACTGTGTGCTGTGGTTACTATTCCCATATGAGCTGTGTGAACTGGGGTGACATTTCTTGTTTTTACAGATTTTATTATTTTTAGTGAGAGGCGAAGGGAGGGAGAAAGAGAGGGAGAGAAATATTGATGTGCTAAAGAAATGTGAATAGGCTGCTTCTCATACTCGCCCTGAACAGGAACTAATCCCGTAGCCCAGGCGGGTGTCTCAACTGGGAATCGAAATTGCGAGCTTTTGGTTTGTGGAATGATGCCCAACCCACTGAGCCACACCAGTCAGGACTACATTTTCTCCCATGTGCTTTTTGCTTTTCTTAAAATTAATGATCACCTAAAATTTTCATTGACTCTGTTTTCTAAGTGCTTATCTCTTAATCCATCCTTAACTTTCTATCAGGACTCCTGAAACTACTTGCAGCATATTCTGATGATTTGGGTAATTTCTCAGTATATTTTTTTCCCCTAAATTTGATCTTGCTCCAGAATTACGTCCTAAGACTTCTTTTCATCATCACCCTGGCCACTCCCCTCATCCTTTTCCTATGCTGATTCTCTTTGTTCCTGACCCCTCTTCCTTGCTTTTCCCTCTCATTTGGGAAAATGAGCACTTTCCTCTAGAACTTCCTGAAACAAACAAATGAACAAACGAGTACATGGCACATGCTGGTTGGTCTCTGAGTCCCATATCATTTATTTCCCCTTCTTTTCTCGTGCTATGCCCCTGGAAGCTGACTTCTAGAGACCTTCTCTCCTGGGCTATGTATCTTCCATGGGCTCAGTCAGTGTGAGGCCATCATAGATCTGAGGGCAAAGAGGTGAGACTTGAAAAACCACTGAATCTTAGCGAGGCCTTAGCATGTGGCAGTGATATACATTTGCTGGAAAAACAACACAGCCCCTGGCACCTTGAACTCTCTAGGTTGGGGCGGAGTGTGGCGGCCTTACAGGACTCTTTTCGTGTCATAGACACGGCTGATGGTCAGGTCCAAGGGCTGATGGTGTGTGTTGCAGAGGTGTGCAGCCGTCTAAGGACAGTTCCCAAGGCCTCTTAGGGCACAGGCAGCAGGACTGTGCCCCGAGGCCTCCAAATGTGAATATTTGGCAGGTACAGGTTGAGGAGGGTAACTCTGAACTCCCGATACCCTTGTCTGAAAAAATTGGCCTTTGTGTGCAACACACACACACACACACACAGATACTAACTTTATAGGTGCTTTTAACTATTTTTTCCTTGGTTTTCTGTTTTGTGGTCTTGCCTTTGCCCATCTCTAGTAATTTGTTATTAATATGCTAGATGTTTATATAAAAATGAAGGCTGGTTAGGATTCAGTTCCATTCCCCCTGGGCTCTGGTTCCGTCCTTTGCGCCATCTCCCCTTCTTAGAGGAAACAGCCCGTGCAGACTCCTGAGTGGCTTTTTCAGTGTTCCCAGCACAGGGTTTTTATGTGAATATCAGTTTTCATTTTTCTGGGGTGAATACCTAGGGGTGTGATTTCAGGGTCACATGGTAAATGTGTGTTTATAAGTAAATGCCACTGGGTTTCTAAAGTGACCATTGTCCCATGTCCCGCCGGCAGTGTAGAGGGCTCCTTCTGTAAAATGCCTCAGTCTCACCATGTCATGGACTCTCATCTGCCTGATGCATTGGTGGCCGGCTGCGACTGTCAAGTAGACAGGACAGTGGCTCCCCTTGCTGTCCTACTAGCGACCCACTTGGAGAATTTTTGCTTCCTGCTCCCGTAGCCTTGGATTCAGGGCATTTCCAAACTGAACTTGTTTTTGCAGACATATTGTATCTGAAACCTTGATCTTCTGTGCAGACTCAGTCCTGACAGGTGGACTCGAGGGTTTAACTGAAGAGCGTCTGGTGAAGGAAGTGTTAACAGAGGCATGGGCCTGTACAGGTAACTAACGAGGGATGGTAGGGTACCCAGCACCTCGGATGGACAGAGCTTTACTTGGTGGGTCTATCAGTTTCCCAGGGTGTCTAACAAAGTTCCATAAACAGAGTGGCCCCAGACCACAGGGCATTGTCATTGCACAGCTCTAGAGACCAGGCGTGTGGGTGAAGGTGCTGGCAGAGCCCCACTCTCCAGGACACCGGGGAGGGAATCTGTCCTTCCTTGCCCTCTCCTTGTCGGTGATGGTTTGTCTGTCATCTGTGGCTTGTCCAGGCCTTGCTCCAGTCTTCTGTCCTCACACGGCATTCTCCCCATGTGTCTTCATGTCATCACTTCTCTACATGTGTCTTTTTCCAGATTTCCTCTTTTTGTAATGATGCTGGTTACATTGGAGTTAAGACCTACTCTGATGATGTCCTCTTGATCAGCTCTCTAAAACCTCTGTTTTCAAATAAGGTCCCATTCTAAGGTCCTGGGGGCTAGGACTCCAATGTACCTTTTTTCAGGGGTTACTGTTCAACCCACAATAGTGGAGGGCCTACATCTTCTTCCTAAAGGACCCAAGTTCTCGGTGATCTTGTCTGTAGGGGGGTTGCCGGGGCTCTCCTCTGACCTTTGTTGGACCTGGGAGTGCTTGGGGCCTCTCCCTGCATTCCAGACAGTCCGTCTTGCTCTGTTACATGACAGCAGCACAGTCTCCCCTGATAATGGGGCTCAGTCGTCCTGCCCAGAAGAATAAATCATTCTCCGTCTGGTGGTTCAGTAGCATAGGAATCCCCACTCCCAACGGGCAAGGTTCAGCTCCCAAAAGAGGTATGCCTGGGTTTTGTTCTATTTATTCTTGTAGAAGCATTCTTTCTTTGGGCACCAAGGCACGTTATTGAGAAATTCTAAAGCTTCAGAGGTAAAATATTCTAAAAGTTTCCAAAGACAAAGACACAGTACTGGGTATCAGAATGGCAATGAAATTTCTGGTGAAAACACTGAAAAACAGAAGACAAGACCAGTGCTTTAAAACTGTGGATCCTAGACATCTTTATCAACTAAAGTAGGCTTCTTTCTGGATTGGCCCATTTAGTTCCAGCTTCCCCAGGTCTGCTGAGGCAATGGATCTACTTTCTAGATTCCAAGTATATAACGTTCCTCTCCTCTCCTTTCTCTTCGGCCCTGTAGATTTATGCTTTTATAAATAGTTCAATTGCTAATTTGCCAAGAATTAAAACTATATACTATTGTGTGCTATACAGTAAATATACTCAATGTAAAAATTCTACTGAGCATACATTAATCTTTCATGATCCTGAAGGTACCACACCAACAGCTAAGGGCCTATGAATCATAAATTAATATAATTTCACCCTGACTTGAAAACATTGGCTCTCAGTATGACTTTGCATGGCCTTGTGATCTGTCCCTGCAGATGTGAACTTTAAATGTGTTTTTTTACAGGAGGAATATCACCGCCGTAACTTCACAGAGGTGCTGACTCCCAATGTGTACAACAGGAAGCTGTGGGAAGTCTCAGGCCACTGGCAACATGACAGTGAGAACATGTTCACCTTTGACGTTGAGAAAGACACTTTTGCCCTTAAGCCCATGAATTGTCCTGGGCATTGGTGAGTGTTAAAAGTCAGGCAGTCCTGGCTGGTGTGGCTCAGTGGATTGAGCGCCAGCCTGCAAACCAAAGGGTTGTTAGTTCAATTCCCAGTCAGGGCCTGGGTTGTGGGCCAGGTCCCCAGCTGGGGGTGTGTGTGTGAGGCAACCACACATTGATATTTCTCTTCCTTTCTTTCTCCCTCCCTTCCCTTCTCTATAAAAATTAATAAAATCTTTTTCAAAGTCAGGTCTACCTTTGCATAAGGGCACAGAGCTCAGTTCATCACAATGAGCTTTCAATGTTATTACATATTTTGCTTTTTGGAGTTAAGCAACTCCTTTAACCTAAAGAAGATTGGTTACTAGCCATCTTTTCTGAACTATTTCATTCTGGAGAATGAGCATACTATTTAAAATGATTCCTCTTTGGCAGGTGTGCAATGTTAGCTAGAAGCCATTTAGCTTTTTGTGCTTCTTAGAGATAATATTCTATATTAATTTTTATAAATTATATAGTATTTCTCTTCATAATCATAATACTTCAAATACACACATTTGCCAGATGTTTTGTTCTTACTTGTTGTTTGGGTTGATTGTAACAAGAACAGTGAGGTCATAATCAATGGGCAACTGGGTTTCATTGATTCCAAGATAACGTTCATTCTTTCTTTTTTTTTTTTTAAGATTTTATTATTTTTAGAGAGAGGGGAAGGGAGGAGGCAGAGAAGGAGAGAAACATCATTGTATGGTTGCTTTTCACCTGCCTCCAGCTATGGACCTGGCTGGAGACCTGCTTATGTGCCCTGGCTGGGAATTGAACCAGCGATCTTTGGGTTTGCAGGCCAGCTCCTTTCCACTGAGCCACCAGCCAGGGCCAAGATAACTTTCTTTTTCACATTTCATAGCCTGAAATTGTGATGCATCTGCAATTGGGGGTATCTTAGCACTATGCCATAATTTAATTAATTATGGTACATAAAGTAATGGTACATCTGGCAAATGATGTCTTAGACTCTATGAAAGAATGTAATTATCATAAAGTTGGTATGCAAATTAAGCTTGTAAGATAAGCCAGTTTTATAACTGGAAGTGAACACAGTTCTCCAAAATCTCAGTTATTACAGTTGATATTTGCATCATCAACATACATAGTTTTGAGTAAACTGACTTTAGGAGGTAACTATTAAAACAAACCTCTGAACACTGAATAAAGCTCGCTGTCCTCTTCAGAAAACACTGAAAGAAGTTCAGCTTTACGCTGGCAGCAGGTAAACAACATATATTTACCTTCAGTTTTATGAAAACTGGCAGGTAAATTATCAGCAACCTTTCTGTTTAAACAGAAGGTGGAAGTCTGCTGAGCACTTTGCATCCTCTGAAACACATGGTGTTAACAGCATCTTCACTCAGTTTCCCATGAGGTACCATTTGAAGCCGTAGCCAGCTCTGATGATGAGGAAAACCGAGTGGAAGAAGAGAACGTAATTTTGTATTTCCAACCTCAGAATGAGAAAGCAAGACACCAGTGGCTTTGTGGGGAGGGGACACAGGAGCTGCCGAGAGCGCTTTCTGCAGAGGACACGTCATTGCCCCGATAGAGAGCCTTAGTCAAGTGCCTGCAGAGCGGGGTGCTAGGAACACAGAGCGGGTAAGGTAGCCCGCTTCCTCAGGGAGCAGAGTGGGGCAGGAACAGATATATAGAAAGTCGGTGTATTAAAAAGTAAGACCAGTGTCAAAATAGTGGCCTGCTCCAGGCACCCTTGGAGTTTGAGGCAAGACTAACCGGCCCTGTCTGGGAGAAGGGTCCAGGAAGGGGCTTCACTTAAGAAGTGAATTATAATTCACTTTGAAGTGAATTATAAATGGTAAGTGGAAATTCACTGGTGGAATGGGAATAGGGAGCAGCATTTCTGGTTCTTAAGGTGCTGTAATGATGCCAGTTCATGGTTCAGTAATGCGTAAAAGAAACAGCCTTAAAATCTGTGATCTAAAAACCAGGATAAAGTATTTACAAATTTTTTTTTTAAGATTTTATTCCATTATTTTTAGAAAGAGGGGCAGGGAGAGAGGCAGAGAGGGAGAGAGACTCAATGTATGGTTGCCTTTCACCTGCCTCCTGCTACAGACCTGGCTGGAGACCTGGTTTGCAACCTGGTTATGTGCCCTGGCTGGGGAATCGAACCTGCGACCTTTGGGTTCGCAGGCCGTCTACCAGCCAGGGAGTATTTACAAATCTTGAGGTGTAATTGTAATTTGTTAATATTTAGATAGCTGCTTCATCTTTTCTATGCTAAGTGAAAGCTGTGTGTTTATTGCCTCTTTTCTAGTCTAATGTTTGCCCATCGTCCGCGATCTTGGAGGGAATTGCCTGTTAGATTTGCCGATTTTGGAGTTCTCCATAGAAATGAACTATCGGGCTCTTTAAGCGGCCTGGCCCTGGTCCGGCGCTTCCAGCAGGATGATGCGCACATCTTCTGCACCGTGGAGCAGGTAAGCAGCAATGCAGGAATAAGGCATGGTTGGCCCAGGGTCAGCATCTAGCCTTGGTCCCTAGGTCCTAGAGCATCTTAGCCTTTCAGAGTCGCTGTGAAGTAAGAAGCTTGCTCTAGTCTCTGAGGTCTCGTTCAGCTCTAACATTTTGTCATTCTCAAATTTAGGTCATAGATCAGTACTCTTTTGGCATGAAATTTATTGTTTTTCTTATAAGCTTCCTCTGGTTTTATTAACTTAAATATATTATGTCTAATATCTGAAGGGATTGGGTGAAATTGTGGATGTTTTTGTTTTTCAGTGTTGCAAAAATGTTAGTATTTACTTTTTGCAGTTAAAAAAAAATGTTGTATTATTTTTAAAGAGAGGGGAAGGGAGAGAGGCAGAGAGGGAGAGAAACATCAATGTATGGTTGCCTTTCACCTGCCTCCAGCCACCTGCCTGGAGACCTGGCTTGCAACCTGGTTCTGTGCCCTGGCTGGGAATCGAACCAACAACCTTTAGGTTCACAGGCCTGCGCCTTATCCACTGTACCACCAGCCAGAGCTGTTTTTTGTTTGTTTGTTTGTTTGTTTTTTGCAGGTTTTTATGTTAATTCAAATAAAACTTGTCATGCAAAAAGGGCCACTGTCCAACAATTTCACCTAATCAACATTTACAGAATGGTCAGCCACTAACAAGGCACATATTTGAAAATACACAGAACACATTTACCAAGATAGACACTATTCAGGGCCATAAAACAAGTTGGAATACATTTGAAAGGATTGGGTTCATACAATATGTGTTTTCTGGCCGCAGTGGAATTAAATTGGAAATCAGTAACAGAAAGTTATCTGGAAAATCCCCAAATATTTGGTGAGTAAATAACATACTTCTAAACAACCCATGTGTCAAAGAAGGAATCAAAAGGGAAATTGGAAAATATTATATACCAAATAAAATGGAGAAGAAGCACAACACCTCCAAATTTGTGGAATGCCATTAAAATGGTCCTAGGGGGACACTTGCAGCACTGAGTTTTTACATTAGGAAAGAAGAATGGCTCCAAATCAGTAGCCTAAGCTTCCACTTGATGAACTAAAAGGGGAAGAACAAATTACATTAGAAGTAAGCAGAAGGAAGAAAATAACATCAGAAATAATGAAATTTTTTAAAAACAGAAATATTGATAAAAAGCAAAGGTTTGGCTCTCTGAGACAAAATTCATAAACTTTTAATCAGACTGATTAGAGGAAAAAGAAGACATGAATTAAAAATAGAAGGAATGAGAGAAGTGAGATTACTAAAGTCTAAATAGCAAGAGGATAATAAGCCAATACTATGAACAACTTTATGACAATAAATTTAATGACTTAGATGAAATGGATATATTCTTTGGTGGGATTTACATATTTCTTATCGTTTGGGTTTATTTTGCCCTTTTTTTCCCTAGATCGTGATGTGGGAGTCTAGATTATTGACTTGAGACTTTTTCTCTTTTGTAACATATACACTTAGTGCTATATATTTACCTTTGAACATTGCTTGCTCTGTCTGTAACTTTTAATATGTTGTATTTTTATTTTCACTCTGCTCAGTGTATTTTTTTCTTTCGTTTCTTGGGGTTTTTTTTTTTTTTGATTGTTTTAAGATTTTGTTTATTATTTTCAGAGAGAAGGGCAGGGAGGGAGGAAGAAAGGAAGAGAAGCATCAATGTATGATTGCTGTTAATCTGCCTCCAGCTATGGATCTGGCTGGAGACCTGGCTTGCAACCTGGTTATGTGCCCTGGCTGGGGAATCGAACCAGCAACCTTTGGGTTCGCAGGCCAGTGCCTATCCACTGAGCCACTAGTCAGGGCTTCATTTCTCTTGTGATTTCCCCTTGAACCCATGGGTTATTTAGAAGTATGTGTTCAGTTTCCAAGTGTTTGGCTATTTTCTTGTTATCTTTCTTGTCTTGATTTCTAGTTTAACTCCACTGTGGTCAGAAACACAAATACACATACACACATTGTGTGACTTTACCTTTTAAAAATTTGCTTGAGGTTTGTTGATGGCCCAGGATACCATCCATCTTGGTATGTACATTTTTTTTTTTTAAGATTTTATTTATTATTTTTAGAGAGAGGGGAAGAGAGAGAGAGAAAGAGGGAGAGAAACATTAGTGTATGGTTGCCTTTCACCTACCTCCAGCCTCAGAACTGGCTGGAGACCTGGCTTGCAACCTCATTAACGTGCCCTGGCTGGGGAATCGAACCAGCAACCTTTGGGTTTGCAGGCTGGCGCCTTAGCCATTGCGCCACCAGCCAGGGTTGGTGTGTACATTTTGTGGGCACTTGGACAGACATGTGCTCTGCTGCTGTTGGGTGGAGTGTTTTCCAAATGACAGGATACCCTGGTGGTTGATGGCGATGTGGAGCTCACCTGTCTCCCCGCTGATTTTCTGTCTATTTGTCCCATCAATTGGTGAGAGAGGGATGATGAAGTCTCCCTCTACATGGTGGATTTGTCTGCTTCTCCTTTAAATTCTGTCTGTTTCTGCTATATCTATTCCACAGCTCATATGTCAGGACACAAAGTCTGCATGCAGAAATCAATTGTACTTCCCTATTCTAGTGGATGATGAAAGGAAAAATAGTGTCATTTACAATCACTCAAAATAAACATAATACTTAGGTGAAAATCCAGCAAACTATGCAAAGGACTTGTACGCTGCAAGCTACAAAATGCTGATGAAAGAAATCCCAAGCACCCTCACATGGACTGTTTCCAGACTTGACTACTCTTTGTTTTTTTTGACTCTTTTGCTTCCCACATTTCATCCTCCTTCTGGAACAGCAGGCTAGCCAGGTGTCCTTTACTTTTCACCCATATCCAGTTCTTCACAAGCCCTGTTGGTACAGCTCTCCCTCAACATACGATTCATTCCTGAAGGATTGCATGCATTCCAGCATGCCCAGCACCCAGGCCCGTGCTTAGCACGTGGGTAATTACTGTCAGTGAGGGAATGAAAAAATAGCTGTCCTGCAAATGCATCAAATTCTCTGCATTCCTGATGCTTCTCTCTGGTTTAGGCCAGCATCACCTTGCTCCTGAAATCCCATGGGCTTCCTAAGGGGCCTCTTTTCTAATCTTGCAATCCATTGCCTTGCACTTAAAAAAAAAAAAACAATTGGATTATGTTTCCTTCAAACAAACAAACAACCCTCTGTTGATTTTCTATTCCTTTCTTACTAAAAAGTGCAAACTTTACCCTGGCTTTGAAGGGGATTCTGTGTCTCCCACCTGCCTCCTACCTGGTCACCTACCACCCTCCCATTGTTGCTCCTCTTTTCCGTCACACACAGCTGGGTCCATGACAGCTCCCTGTGGCTTTCCTGCCCTCTGAGCCTTTACCTTCAGAATTTCCTCTGCTCTGGAGCTCCTGCCATACCCCTGCATGGCGGACTGCACCCTGTCCTCCTGCTGCAGCTGAACTGTCACTTCCTCTGGACAGGTGCCTTCCCCCTTCTGCGTGACACTGTCACAGTGAGGTGCTCTTGCCTGCATCTTTGTCCACCTCCAGCATTGGACTGGGGGCCTGCGCATGCCTGGTACGCAGGCAGTGAGCATGCCATGGCTACCCAAGTGATGAACAGATGGGCAACCCATGTACACTGCGTCATTAACCATACCCTCTAGTGAAAGTGTGCTTTATTTCTATTTGATGTGAAGAATGTTTTTGTTCTTGTTTTTTTTAGATTTTATTTAGTATTTATTTTTAGAGAGAGGAAAAAGGAGAGATAAAGGGAGGGAGAGAAACATCAGTGTATGAGAGATACATCATTCGGTTGCCTCTCACATGCCCCCAACTGGGGGACCTGACCTGCAACCCAGGCTGTGCCCTTACTGGGAATGGCGCTGGCGACATTTTGGTTAGCAGGCCAGCACTCGATCCACTGAGCCACACCAGCTGGGGCTGGATTGTTGGGGGTTTTTTGTTTGTTTGTTTGTTTTGTTTTTTTAAGTGCCACAATGGGTGTAATTTGGTGTCCTATTTAGAATATTTCGTTTGCTTTCATTGCAGATCGAAGAAGAAATAAAGGGGTGTTTGCAGTTTTTGCAATACGTGTACTCCACATTTGGCTTCTCCTTTCAATTAAATTTGTCCACAAGGCCTGAAAACTTCTTAGGAGAGATTGCATTGTGGGATGAAGCGGAAAAGGTAGGAGGAACAAAGTACTCACGCTCCATTTTTGTGAATGGAAAACACCTGAGTGGCTGCGGGTCCCCTGTATGAAGATGGAGCGCTCAGCAGTGGAATTTTCAGCGGGCAGTTCTGGGGTAAAGATGCCCAGTTGTGGAATGTAGTTTCCCAGTTCTCTCGTAACGGTGATCACAAGACCATGCATTTGTTTCACACTTGAAAGTTTATATTGATGTTTGTTTATATTCTTTTCAGTGCTAATCTTGAATAATAACCGAAGTCATCGTCTTTATTTATTTATTTTGTTTTCCATTTTTTAAAGATTTATTTTTAGAGAGAAGGGAAGGGAGGAAGAGAAACACAAATGTATGGTTGCCTCTCATGTACCCCCAACTGGGGACCTGGCCCACAGCCCAGGCATTGCCCTGACTGGAAATTCAGGCAGCAACCAACCCTTTGCTTTGTAGGCCAGCACTCAACCCACTGAGCCATACCGGCCAGGGCACCAATGTCATAATTTTTAAAGAAATCCTCTGGCTTCTTCTTGAGCAGTCCTGCTCTGTCCTCTCCCCCTGCAACGAGTGTAATAAATCCATCAGCATCTTGGTGCTACATTAATTAGCCCCATTCCCAGTCTCCCCTGTGCCCCACCTTTCCAGAGGTTCAATGACTCATTAAGATCCCTAACAACATTACAGCCCCATCTGTACACCATTCCACGCAAATCGATGTGTCTGAGCCCAGTACATATACAGTCTAGACCTCCACTGCTGGTGGGAGCCAAAGACTTGGTTTACTGGGGACAGAGGACAGACAGACAGCAGGAGAGAAATGAGACCTTGGTTTCTCCTTCCCTAGGTTACCGGGCAGTACCCATGGTCAAGGCCTGCGATGCATGGTGGTCCAGGTTCTCCTCAGACCTTTCTTCCCTCTTTTGCCCAAATCAAGAGCTGTCTTAATCCTCCCTGGGTACTCCTATCAGGCCTTCCTGACCCTTTGTCCTCAGAGGCCAGGTGACAAGCAGGGACCTCTGCTTCTCGCAGACCTGGCCTCTGTGTGACTTCAATTCCCTGAGAGCCCCAGGTTCTTTCCATCACTTGGTTGTTTGCTGTCTGTCGTGGGGCCTCATTTTCCCTGCGAACATACGTATGTGTCTTTTCTTTCAAAGGGAGGAGGGCAGCCTCCCAGCCTGGGAAGTATGTCCAGGGTGGAGGCCTCGCTGATCCCTAGTGGTGGGAAAGCTGCTTCCCTAGGCCCTCAGCCAGCACCAGCTCCTGACCCGTTCTAACTGAGGTCCTGGGCAAGCTGGCCAGAACCCTGAGAGTCACCTTTCTCCGTAGCTCTGGCTTCTGCCCTGAGACACCACCCCTGTTGGACTTCCTGTTGGGCACTTGACTCCCAAATGCCCACCCCTTTGTAGGCATCAGTATTTTCTGGGGATGGCAGGGACTTGGATGGCATTTGGCAATGTTCTGGCCAGGGATGTTCTTCCTGAAGAATCTGTATTCACAGGGAATAGTAGCAGATGCAAAGAACTCTTCTATTATTAATACTTATGTGTACACCAGTCACCTTCAGGCACAATCATCTTCATACACTAAAGAAAAAGCAACTTGGCTGGTGGCACAGTGGATAAGGCACCAGCCTGTGAACCCAAAGGTCGCTGGTTCGATTCCCAGCCAGGGCACATAACCAGGTTGCAAGCCAGGTCTCCAGCCAGGTTCTTAGCTGGAGGCAGGTAAAAGGCAACCACATTGAGGCTTCTCTTCCTGTCTGCCTCCCTCCCTGCCTTTCTCTCTGAAAATAATAAATAAAATCTTAAAAAAAAAAAAAAAAAAAAACCTATGTGGCTTAAGCTGAAGGCCAGAGTGGGCCTCCTGCTCCCACACACATATAAAACCCCACCCCAGCTACAAGTACAGCAGAGGTGGTGGGAATGCAAGGGAGGTGCCCCCTTGGTGGTCCCATCTACCTGACATAGACAGGAGGAGGCAACAAAGTCAAATGTTTCATGCCTATTCACGTGCGGATGGCCCACCTACAGCACCTGTCTGGGGATTGTCCCGGGGAGATGGAAGGCGAGAGTGTGGAAGGCAGAGAGCACCCGGTCTCGGTGCAGGGGCCGACGCATCCCTCCCTAAACGCTTACCTGGGATCCCTAGGACAGCTTAGTGAATTACCTTCCTTTCCCACCAAATAAAAGGCGTGCGTTTCCTGAAAGCAAGTACCGTTTTAATCATCTTTGCTCAGTAGTTTATGGAATGCAAAAGATGCTCAAGATGGAACGTACAGGGCAGTACATGTTTTAAATGTTCTCCTCTTTTTTTAAATAGCAACTGCAGAATAGCTTGATAGACTTTGGAAGGCCATGGAAGATGAACCCTGGAGATGGAGCCTTTTATGGCCCTAAAGTAAGTAGACCATCTGTTTCAAAAAGAGTACAATTGAAAAGGAACATAGAAACTGTGTGTAAGCAAACATCATTTAATTTGCAGATTGATATAAAAATCAAGGATGCTATTGGCAGACCCCATCAGTGTGCTACTATCCAGCTGGACTTCCAACTGCCTATTAGATTTAATCTCACATATGTTAGGTGAGTGATTACATATGATAAATAATGCAGAACCCATATCCTAACTATCTGTTACTGTTGAGTTTTGAGAGTTCTTTTTATATTCTAGATAAAAGTCCTTTGATGTATATATGATTTGCAAATATTTTCTCCTAATCTGTGGCTTCTTTTTTTTAATTTTTATAGTGCCTTAACAAAATTTTCCTTTAATCTTGAGTTTTTAAAATTTCAACAATGTCTAATTTATATAGTTTTTCTTTTATGGATTATGTTTAGCTCACGTCTACAAATGCTTAACCTAAGCACAGGTAATAAAGCTTTCTCCTATGCTTTATCTTAAAAGTTTCTGAGTATTGAGCTTTACATTTTGATCCAAGATCCATTCTGAGTTAATTTTTGTCCAAGATGAGAAGTTTAGGTCAGAGTTCATTGATTACATATAGATGTCTAATTATTCTAATGTTTGTTGTAGAGGGTGCCCCTTTTTCATTGACTTGCCATTATACCTTTATTAAAAATGAATCAGATATATTTGTGTGGGTCTATTTCTACTTTTCAGTTCTGTTCCACTGAGCCATTGATTATCCCTTTGTTAATGCCATACTGTAGCTTTGTAGTCAGTCTTAGAATTAGATGATATGAATTCTTTGTTCTTTTTATAGAATTGTCTGGGTTTTTAAAATTCTTTTGCTTTTACTAGATCTACAAAAACTCCTAGTGGGAAATTTTATTGAATCTAGAAATCAGTTTGGATAGATTTTACTTAACTATATAGTTAGGTAAATCAATAAAATATACAAAAAGGAAGAACTTCATTGACTTCTTTCATCAGTTTTTATAGATTTCAACATAGAAGTCCTGTACATGTCTTGTGAGATTTATCTAAGTATTTCATTTGGAGGAAGCAATTGTAAATGCTATTGTGTTTTTAACTTGGGCATTCATATACTCATTGATGGTATTGAGAAATACAACTGATTTTTATTAGTTGGTATTGTATCCTGAGACTTTTTACTTAATGAACTTACTGATCCTAGGAGGTTTTTCCCTCTTGTAAAATTTTGAGGATTTCCTATGTAGACGATTAATCCATCTGCAAACGGGTTTTTTTCTTGTCTGTATGCCTTTTATTGCCCACTCTTGCCGGTGGCTCTGGCTAGACCTTCCAGCGCTGTGTTGGATAAGCCTGGTGAGAGTGGGCATGTTTACCTCATTCCCAGCCCTGGGAGGAAAACATACAGTTGTTCACCCTTAAGTACAGTGCCACCTACAGGTCTTTGTTGATGTTGCCTCCTATGTCCCTTTGATGCGTCCCATTGTTTCTCTTTCTGTATATTTTATTGATTATGCTGTTGCAGTTGTCCCAAATTCTTTTCTCTTTGCTCCCCTCCACCCAATCCCCCATTCTTTCCCACAGTCCCCCCGCCCCACTTAGTTCATGTCCATATAAGTTCTCCGATTTCACCCTTTCCTCTATTATTTCTTTTTAATTTTTAATTCATTATTTCCAGAGAGGGGGGAAGAGAGAGAGACATCAATGTATGGTGCCTTTCACCTGCCTCCAGCCACAGACCTGGCTGGAGGCCTGGCTTGCAACCCGGTTATGTTGCCCTGGCGGGGGAATTGAACCTGCAACCTCTGAGTTCTCAGGCTGGCACCTCATCCACTGTGCCACCAGCCAGGGCCTTCTCTATTATTCTTAACTTCCCATCCTCTTCTATCTTACACCTACAAATTATGTTTCCTCATCCCTGTACCAGTTCCCCATTTTGCCCCCTTCCCCATCCCAGCTGATAACCCTCTCAGTGGTTCCCATATCTATGTTTCTGGTCCTATCCTGGTTGTTTGCTTGGTTTTTGTTTTCCTTCTTTGTTATTTTCCAGGTTCTGTTGTTGATAGCTGTGTTTGTTGTCATGTTAATGTTCTGGTTCTCACAGTCAGAAAAAGCAATGTGGCTTTTTATCCCCGCTGCCCCCAAGCTAGCAGTGAGCCCAGCTAGCATTCTGGTCTGGTGCCAGGAGCAGTCACAAGGAGCCCCCGCTGTGATTTTTCTTTCCGCTGTCACTCTTCCGCCCAGGCCGCCAACTCGCACAGCTGCCCCTCCAAGTGCTCTGACAACCCACCAGCAATCCACCGGCAACCCACTCACCTGACTGCTTCCTCTGTGTCCTGGCTTTGCCCCTCCTACCTGTCTGGATGAGTCTTTTCTTTCTTTCTTTGTTGGTTTTCCGTGCATTTCTATGTTCAGAAATTTCTGGATGTCTCTAGTTTTGGGGTAGATGCTTTTGATTGTGGGAGGAGTTGCAGCCTGACTATCTATGCTTCCATTTTTTGGATCTCTCCTCTATATTTAAAAAAAAAAAAGAGCATGCCTTTGCTCATTGACACTACAAGGTGCTGCAGGCTCATTTGTATTCTTCCCTGATCCAGCTTTTGAGTCAGCCAGTTTTCCAGCGAAAAATTGAATTTTTAGATCTGAAAACTACCATAAATATAATATTGGAGGATGATACGTAGAAATCAAGATCTGGGTCCCGGTGAGACTTACTTTCTTGCTTTGTCCTGGTTTATAAAAGATTGTAATTAGAAAATTTATTTCTAATAAAGGTTATATGGTATGCTTAAAGTTTTATGTGGAACCCATTGCTTTACATAGTTTAGGAAAATTACTTTTAAATGTAAGGTAAGAAGATAAAGTTCTTACTGAATCTTGAACATTGAAATGTGTACTTCCTATTTTCTTTTTTTAGTAAGGATGGGGATGATAAGAAGAGTCCTGTGATCATTCATCGAGCCATTCTGGGGTCAGTGGAAAGAATGATAGCCGTTCTGTCGGAAAACTATGGGGGGAAATGGTAAGTGATACAGAAAAGAAAATCCACACGTCTCATTCTTAAAAATTACGTCTAAAAGATGAAATGAATATGAAGAAATTGATGGCTCCTGCCTTATGATTAGCAAGTGTCCAAACAGCAAGTAAAAAATCCTTGTTACATCTGCCAAATCAGAAAACAAAGGCGGAGTGACATGAAACTCTCTTCTACCTTTTGGGGAACTCGGGAGAATGATAGTCAAATTCCTGCCCTTTCAAGCCCTTCAGCGTTGCTGTCTGGAAAATACGAGGCCCACACTCACAGGGTGCCACCTCTTGCCATGCTGCCATCCCTCCTTCAACCCTCTTGGGGGATCAGGTGACCATTGACTTCGGAGGAAACCCCGGTTGACAGATGGCCCTGAACCATACATTGGCACAAATCCAAAGAGAACTGCTACCTTAGCCCACCCCCATTAGGGATGAAGTGGGGAAGGTAAATGCCTTGGGGTGCAGGATTTTGAGTGGTGCCACTTGTAGTCAGGCCCCTTAGCCTGGAGGGAAAACTGGAGTGTTGCTGATGTGTGGCCTCTGGTTATTGCTTTGGCCACAAGGTCAGAGACTGAGAAGTATTTAGATTGGAAAATAGATGACAGGTAGATTTGGGGGAGAGAAGTGTGGACGATGGCTCAGAATGGGGCATGGGGGTGGTGGTATTGCCCACCCAGAGGCCCCTGCTTGTGAGATTTTCCATATTGAAATGCAAGAGGCTGATTCTGTGATCATAAGCTTCTTTCGCCCCCTGGTGGTAGTTCAGTGATTGATGAGCAGAGGAGCCCCTAGGACAAGCTGGAGACCAGTGACAGGGACCCCACCAAGTTCTATCTGCTAGGCCTCTCCTGAAGCTCCATCTGCCATCAGTAGTGTTCAGTCCTGATCCCTAATGTGACACCATAACTTCAAAGGAATAGCCAACTCTCATGGCAGGTTGATGACATTGCGTCTCTTGCACTGTGCAAGGGCCAACGAAGTGTCCTCACTAGGAGAGGCCAACCCTTCTGATTGGCTTGCTCCTCGTTTCTGCAGTACCTCTGCCAGGGCCTCCTGAGGCCCTTCCTGAGCTTAGCCCCTGTCAGAAGCACAACGGTGCTTGTGACCTCCTTTTCTAGCAAAAGAAGGAAGACACCCTGCCTGGCTGGTGTGGCCCAGTGGATTGAGTGCCAGCCCATGAACCAAAAGGTCGCTTGTTCAATTCCCTGTCAGGACACAGGCCTGGATTTTGGGCTAGGTCCCCAGCTGGGGTCACATAGAGGCAACTGATTGATTTTCCCTCCCTCTTTCTCCGTTCTCTCTCTGAAAATAAATAAAATCTTTTTTTCTTAAATTAAAAAAGAAGGTACTGGGCTGACATTGTGGGGTTCACTAGTATGGTTATCGGGTGTTCAGCCTTTCCACCTTTAGCTGCCAACCTGTTTCCCCTCTTGTCTACTCTGCTGCCTTTTACCTCTGGCTATAAGTTGGTTTACTTCCTCACCACTCTATGGAATCTCCTCCCTTGTCTTACTTGAAGTAGATCTTTGGTTATTTTTAAATCATGTAATAAATGGTCATTCTGAAAATACGTATTTAAAAATATTTTTCAGGCCTTTCTGGCTGTCTCCTCGTCAGATAATGGTCATCCCTGTGGGGCCAACTTGTGAAAAATTGGCACTTCAGGTAAAGTCAGAGACATTTAACATACATCATAATCTTGGCACCTTGCGTGGGTGGGGAGGTTATTGATGTGAAATGTAGTCATGCCTTAAAATACTGCCTAACTAACAAGTTCACTTAGCAACCATATTTTCAGTAATTGGGAACAACACCTAAACATATCTATGTGCTGTATCAGAACTGTTGTCTTAATGTTGATGAGAAATTGGTATTTTCAGACATCTCATATTTAAGTTATTCTTTTGCATGTGGCTCGACAGGGAAAAATATTATCTATTGCAATAAACAAGTGACCCCTCCCCCCGCAAACTTTGTTTCTGACAAGTTGTCCCCCAGTTTCTGTGAGGCAGAATCTGGGAGCAGCTTGGCTGGGTGGCTGTGTCTCAGGGTGCCCACAAGGTTGCAGGGGGTGCCAGCTGCCAGGCCACAGCCTCAGCTCCTGATGGCAGCTGGTTCCCCAAGAGGGAGTGATCTGAGGTGGAGGCTGTGGGTGCTTACTCATCTCAGGGGTGACCTGCCATCACTCGCACCCCTCTCTGTGGTCACGCAGACCCAGCAGGTACTGTGTGGAGGAGGGCATGAGGGTGTGGCTACCGTACATACTGTAATAATAGAGTATTTTCTTTTCTTGTAGGTATCCAATTTATTTTCTGAAGAAGGATTCATGGCTGATGTTGATTTAGATCACAGTTGTACACTAAATAAGAAAATCCGAAATGCACAGCTGGCTCAGTATAATTTTATTTTTGGTAATTTAAATTTATCTCTATTGTCCTAAATGCTCATTTTTTTACACTTTCAGTCCAAAAGCCAACATGAATATGGTATAACTACTTAATTATACTGTATCAGTTTAACTATTGAATTACTTGCAAAGAAGTGTATGTAGTGTTTCTGGGAAGGCTGTTCACAAATTAATATCAGACAAATGATGGACAAAAATGTGAAAATGATCTCATCAGTAGAATTACACTCCTTACATTTCAGTCATATATAACAGGCCTAAAATATCTCCTTTGCTTTTCTGGTTTATTAGAAATCTTTAGGATTAAATTAATGAGTGGAAAAGTTTCCAGATTTAAGATGATGAAAAGAATTAAGTGGAAAAAAAAATGCCCTTTAGACACAGAATCGAATGCAAAAACTAAAATTTGGACTTTAAAAATGATTCAAGCCCTGGCTGGTGGCTCAGTGGATAAGCGCTGGCCTGCTAACCCAAAGGTCACTGATTCAATTCCCAGCCAGGGCACATAACCAGGTTGCAAGCCAGGTCTCCAACCAGGTCCATAGCTGGAGGCAGGTGAAAGGCAACCTTACACTTACATCTCTCTCTGCCTCTCCCTCTCCCACTCCCTGGAAATAATAAATAAAAAATCTTTAAAAAATAAAAAAAAAACGATTCAAAATCAAGAGAAATTGATGTTGGTATGCCTGCAGGCATGAAATTAGCTTCTGTAAGTTGGAAGATTTGGTAGAAGGCAAAAATAAATATGCATTGAGTTGTCTTAGCAATGAAGTGTTGGCTCTGTTGTAGGCATGGTGATGTTTCAGTCACCTGTTTCGTGGTGACAGATTTCATATAGCTTATACAAAGATGGAGTTTATTGGATGGGGTATTGGAGTGTCCATTCACATGGAATGTAGAATTAAATAGCCAAATTATTAGAAGAGTAGTAACTGGATTGTTTTTCCCCATTTCTGGTCTCTGTTTTGCTCTGGTTCTTTATGATTCTCTTGGATATACTTCATTCCCCTTACTTGATGACTCATTTCTTCCTTTCAGATGTCAAAAAACCTGGTGGCAGATTCCTGTGTCATCCCACAGTATGGGCCACTAGAGATAACACATTCTTTTAGATACATTTCAGAAAAAACTGGTTGGCTGGTTGGGCCATTCCTTGATGGACCAGGAGGTAGAGTCAGGGCATCTGCAAGAGCTCCCCACTCTCTTGTGCACCCCAAGACCACAGTAGGCAGTCTCTTAAGTGAAGAAGAGAGATGGGAACAGAAGTCATTCCTTCCCTGAAGAACCTAATGACCATCAGGTGGATGTTTAGTGATTAATAAATGCTGAAGAAAACCTCAGTAAGACACTTGGCATATGACTGCTCACTTACTAGTTCATAAATTGTTGACTTAAAATGTTATTTCCCTTTCTTTTCTACAGTGGTTGGAGAAAAGGAAAAAGCAAATAATGCTGTGAATGTTCGAACAAGGGACAACAAAATTCATGGAGAGATTTCACTAACCTCTGCCATTGATAAATTGAAGAATCTCAAGAAATCACGTACACTAAATGCTGAGGAAGAATTTTGAAGTCCTCCTTGAACTCCCTTCTATGTAACCCTATTTTGACACCCCCCCCCCCCCAATGCAGTTTTTCTTAATTACTGTATTACTGTTAGTGCTTCTTCTGAGAACTTTGGACCGACAGATGCTTCCCCTGCTGGGCGCAGTTCCAGAGAAGACAATGTAGCTGATATGGACAACATTTAATTCACTAATGTGTCCAAGGACAGTAAGAGAACAAGCTTGGAAAAATTTTCATTTCCCAAATGTCTTGAGAGACTTAAATAGGAAAATGTTATTCATTGAAAAAGGGAAATACTAGGAAATGAGGGTTATAAGATGGTATTGCTAAGACTTGGGACTTTTTTCAAAAGATAGATTTCAAATAGAAGTCTGCAGAGCTTTTTGGAATATGGCAGAAAATCTTATTTCCTAGTAGCAGTTTGTTCTTAAGTTGTTTTAGTAAAGTTCACACTGAAACCTCATCTCCAAAACTGGAATCATTACTTAATTTGTTTTAACCAAGAACCACAAGAGAAGCGATCCTCAATATTGTATTGTTGACAAAGGACTTAAAACATGTTCAGTATCGTAGAATCTACTGTTGTTTGCACTATAATTTCAGAGTTGCTGTTTTAATGATTTTAAACAATTGGGCCTTGTTTATCTTTAGAAAATAAAATTTCCAAATAAAATGCATCAGTGTTTCAGCTATGGGTTTATACCACGATGTCTGCTTCCCTAGAATTAAATGACCTTTTTGATGGGAGGATGACAGTCCACTGCTTGATATACTCAAATGGATTTCTGATTTTAATTAAGAAGAATCCTTACTGCTTTGAACAAAACTAATGGGCTTTACTCCAATAGAGAATTTAGCTACCAATCAAGAAGTATATTTTGAGTATTTATTTGGCTATGTACTATGGAATTCAAAATAAATTTAGGACATGCTCTCTCAACACATATTAGTTTCCTGAACAGCTGGTAAACAAAACTATCAGACCTTATATTGCTCTAAGGTGCAAACTATATGATGCAATTTTCAAGCTAGTATTTATTGAGTCCAAGCACTACTTGATAATACGTATTTTTCTACTTGATATCTTGATAGATTTTTTTCATTCACAACCGTGCTAGTGAGGCAGGGGGAGAGTCAAGCCCCTTCCTGGCCTCAGGACCTTGTGACAGGTGGGTGGGAAGTGCACGGCAACCGCCCAGGACAAAGACTGCTGCTAGAAACAAGTGCAAGTCTGGCTTGTGAGTGTGCCTGGGGGTGTCTCCCTGTCCCACGGCTGGACTCCAGGGAGAAGCCCATGCTTTGGAACCTCACCTTAGAGCCAGTGATCTTGCCCCAGTGCCTGGGAGCCTGAAGACTTACCGCCGGCCTCTCCGGGTCTTAGAGGAACTTTTGGAAGTAGCGTGGTTAGTGGGCACTGACTGGGCCAACCCCAGGATTTTGGTCGGGGCCACCTGGCTTGGTTCCTTCATATGTAAACAAGGCCTTTTGAGTATAAAATTAAACATAATGCCATCAAAACCTTCACACAGGACCTAGCACATAATAGCGGTTCTTCTCCAAACATACACATCCAGCCACATATAAATGGTGCCCAACTCCCCAATTCGCCCGCCTGTTTTCAGTCACTTCAGGTGTGCACTTCGGTCCCGGATTACCTCTCCCAGTCTCCAGCCGTGGAAGGAGGGGTGAGCACCTGGAAGGAGGGGTGAGCACCTGGTCCTGGGGCATGGGCAGCGCTTGAAAAGCCCGCAACCTGTCTCCGTTCCCACTTCCCTGCGAGACTTCAGGCAGGTGCGCAACGCACAGGAGCGTAGGTCCCCCAGGCGATAAAGGCGGGGCAATGAATTGCCTAGCCCCGCCTCTTCCGGCATCCCCGCCCCTGCCCAGAACTCTAGACCGCCTCCCGGAAGTGCACCGCGCCGGCAAGATGGCGGCTGCTGCAGGGTCTCTGACTGCGGTGGCCCGCCTCTGCCGTGTACTCCTCTTCCTCTCACAGTTCTATATCTTGTCGGGCGGTGGTGAGTTAAAGGCTAGGGACCAAGCCGGGTGTGGCTGGGTGTCAGGAAGACCCCAGGACCTGCAGGAAAGCCTCCAGGAGGCTGGACGCGGAAATGTTGGGCAGAGAGGTGGCGGGTGCTGCAGCCCTAGCTTCACGAGTCTGGCTGCTGGTCCGGGGCCACCCCTCCGCGTGGGGACACTGAAGCTCCAAATTTAGCTACGCAGCCCAGGAGTCGCGGGCTTGGGGTGTGGGTTGGTTGGGGTGGGGGCGCGACCCAGGCAGCGGGACTGACCCCGACACCACGACCTGTTCCCTAGTTATCTGTGGATCTAAATGGGTGTCGACCCTGTTGGCGTTTCATTTCTGGGAGTGGAGCTGTGAGGTTTTCATAAGCAGTCGTTCGGTGGTGTGGACACAGCTTGTTAACCACACACCGAGATGTTCATATCCCAGGTTAACATGTTTCTCTAATTGTAGGATCTTTAAATTTAGAGCATTCGCAGCAGCTGGCTCAGTCAATAAGGGATCCCGGCCCAACACGTACTTTCACAGTAGTTCCCAGGGCATCAGGTACTAGACATTTTCTATTCCAGTAAATGTGTACTTGTATCTAGTGGGTTAGCCCTCTCTTGTGGATAAGATTTCTTTTAGTATATGAAATCACCTTCCATTTTAAAAATATTTATTGTATTTTAGATTACATGAATAAGCACAGATAGATATTTACTGTGGGCAGTTGCTATTTTGATACTTTTAGACAGTCCTATGCTCTTCCATTTCTATCTTTTTATTTCTATTATTTTTTTCACTCCATCAAGATAGCCCTCAACCAATACTTCTTTCTCTTCAGAAAACTTCTACTTTTTAACCATTGTTCCTGGTGTTGGATATAAGAGGCAATCCCAAGACTGTTTGAAATGGAAGGAAAGATCACAGAGGGACAGATAGGGACTTGGAGTCTAGGCCAGGTTGTGCTCCTGGGAGCTTGAGCAAATTCTTCAGTCCTTTGAGCTTTGGTTTTCTCACCTTTGAGGTGCTGAGGTTAGCCTACCCCTCTAGAGTTGTTTTGGCTTTGTGAGTCTAAGTATCCATCTTCCAGCCACAATAGTCACAGGACCAAAAGAAAAGTGGCATTTTGTAGAATTGCCCACCTGATACAATGACTTAAAGTAAGACTCCTTTTAAATAAGTATTAGTGTGTTTTACTAAATTTAACCTTGCTTTTTATAGTTTGATCCCTTTAGAGGTTTTGTGTGGACTGTAATTTAGATGTAAGAGACAAGAAGACAGCAGCAAACTTGAATTTATTTTGTAGTCAAAGTATAAGAACTTTTGACCCTTTTGGACCTTTTTGGGGGAAAAAAAGCTCATTTTTTTCCTAAGAACACTTGCCATTTTGATCCTCTCTTAACTGTTAGAAATACGTTGTTTGTACTCCTGACTAGGTTGGCTAGGAAAAAAACCTGCAACCCACTGAACAAGTTATTAGTATAGAAAATTATTTTGAACTTTTGGTAGTATAAAACTATAAACGTGATTAGCAAGTTATGGCTTATTGAAGTTGTAATGTAGAGTAATGGCAGCGGACATTTTCTAGAGTGGGTGCCCTTTTGTACCAAGGGATTCAGTTAGAGGGTCACTGGCATCATTTCCAAGTTAGTGAGTTTGGGTGAAAAGAACATTCATGGAAACAGAGCCATTCCGATTATGGTTTCAGTTTGCCACTCCCTCTGTGATCTTCAATAAAACTAAGACTTAGTGTTTTCATCTGGTAACTTGGTAGATTCTTTGAGGCCCTAACTTAAAACTAGCATTGATATATTTCATATATACATAAGCACCTTTGGTTTTTATGGTCATTTGAGGACAGTAATTAAATACTTTTTACTTAGCTGCTGAGCTGTTCATAAAGTCACACAGCAGGCTGATGGCAGAACTCTGTTGTAATTGCAAGTGTCTGACTCCAGCTCTCCTTCTTTCATTCCAGCATTGTGTCTCATTGCTAATGTTCATGCCCTGTAACCTTAGAAAATTGTTTTCTTGTCAGTATTATAAGAGAGTAAGCTTTCCTCTCATTTCTCACAGAAAGCACTGACATCCCACCTTACATGATGAAGTGTCCAAGCAACGGTTTGTGCAGCAGACTCCCTGCGGACTGTGTGGAGTGCAAAACCAATGTCTCCTGTGTCTATGGGAAGCCTGTCACTTTTGACTGCATGGTCAAACCTTCTGTCACCTGTGTTGTAAGTACCGCAACTTTTATTTATTCTAAATAAACCCATTGTGAGCCTGGAGTTATCAGGAGAGCTTAGGCTTGTGTATGGGGGAAATTCTGAAAGAAAGTACTCAGCATTTTATATTTTAGGCTTCAACTCAATTTTATCCAAAGACTAAGGCTTCCATTTCCAGGTGAGGTTAGGTCGCAAGGGTTGAGATGGCAATTTTTTGATATATGGGTAAATTGAAGCAACTACTGTCAGACTTCTTACAGACAGTTGGAAGGAGAAAAGGCTCAAATGTACCAACACCCATTACAGTCATCATACCTACAGCCCATCTCTGATGCTTTGACAAATAGGAAGGAGCATAGACTGGCTTTTGTAGTTGGGGTTTCTTTCAGAGTGCTCTTAGGGTACATGCATGAGAGCCACTTGCCATGGGCACTGTTAGGCTCACAGTCTCCTATGGGCAGCCCCAGGCCTGCCGAATGAGAACAGGCCAGGGAGACTTCTGTGTCCACACTGTTTGATAGGGGGACCAGGTGGCTATTGCCCGCTGCATTTAGGAACACCGTCCATTGCTTGGGTGAGTGAGACAGAGGAGCAGCGAGTGATGAGGTTGTGTTTTACCTGTAGCCCTGCCAGGACTGGCTGGGTGAGCTATTAATCTCTCTTCGTCAAATGAGGAAACGGGCCCAAAACAGTTTTCCATTGTGTCTCATGGAACTCTCATTTTGGGAAATGGTTGAAGAGTTAAAAAACAGTTTTCACACCGTGTCCTCTTTTGTAGATTTCTTTGACCAGCAACTCTAGCATTTCCTTCACTTACTTGAGCAAGGTAACCCCCCCGCCCCCTTTCCATTTGTTTGGAACTTGGTCTGGAAAAGGCTGGGTTGGAAAGTTGTCCCTTGCACCCCCCCACCCCAACCCTGTTCCCAAGCCAGGCACTTGCTGTAATTCTCTTGAAGTCTCTTATCAGAAGAGGGAGTGCAAGAGGCTTCACTTCAAAGGGGAAATAAGATTTTATGTACCATCTCAGTGTCCAAATGTAGTTTCTGAAAACTGAAGTCTTTGCTGTTTTCATATATTGATGTTACCCTTTAAGTGCTTTGGAACATCGAGCTAATTGGTAGATCGTCTTCATGATGCCCTGGGATTATGAGGCAGTCTTTGTTGCTGTGTCTTAAATAGAATTTTCTTCCCACTGACCTAATGGCTAAACCTATTTCAAAGGCTTTTAAGATGTGTATTGTGGGTCTGGCACATCAAAGCTACTTAGTGAGCATGGGAAAACTTGCTGTCTAAGCGCAACATTTCCAGAAATAGCTCCCTTTGTTGTTTATCTCGGCTTCTTTGACATTCATCTCCCAGAGCTGGCTATTGAGCAAGACATAGTTCTCAATTTCTTCCTCCTTTAGCTGTTCTAAACACTAACTTTTATTTAGTGGGATATAGCAGAGGGTAAGACAAATAACAAAGGTAGGTCCATTAGAAAGCTAAGGCAGTTTCTGAACTCCTGGGTCATGGTCCCTGGGGGAGTCGTCACTCCTGGCTGTGAGGTGCCCCCAGTTGGATTCCTTTTTTATTTTTTTTAAGTATATTTTTCTGGTTATGCTGTTACAGTTGTCCCAATTTCTTTTCCCTTTTCTCCCCTCCACCCAGGACCCCCTGTCCCTCCTGCAATCCCACTCTACTTAGTTCATGTTCATGGGTCGTGCATAGAAGTTCCCTGATTTCACCCTTTCTTCTATTATTATTAAACTTCTCCCTGTCTATCTTGTACCTACTAATGATCCCTGCACCATTTCCCAATCTCTCCCCCTCCCAGCTGAGAACCCTCCCAATGATCTTCAAACTTATGATTCTGATCCTATTCTGGTTCTTTGTTTAGTTTGTTTTTGTTTTGTTTTTTTTAGATTCTGTTGTTGATAGTTGTGAGTTTGTTGTCCTTTTAATGTTCATTGTTTTGATCCTCTTTTTCTTAAATAAGCCTATAACACTTCTTATAATAATGGCTTGGTGCTGATGAACTCCTTTAGCATTAGCTTGTCTGCTCCCAGTTGGATTCTTCCTCTCCTTGTGCAGGTGCCTGTTCTCAGGCATGAGATTTGATTTCTGCCCCAGAGAGTTTGGCTGTTGCGCTTTCTTCAAAAAGGGTGACAGGAAAATGAATTGACTGTCAAGAGCCAGAGGCCCCAGGCCTACTGTTGCCAGGTGACCTGGGACAAGCCAGAGTTTCTTTCCTTATTTGCTCCATGACAACCGCCAGGGTCCCTGCTCAGTAACTAGGATTGCATTTCACATGACCATCACATGAACACATGCAGGTAGCCTCTCTCTCATGCTGCACACAGGCCCCCTTCCCCACCTGCCTCTCACTTTGGACTTCAGATTAATGGAAAGCAGTGAACTGTCCAGTCCTCCTCTCTGCACACTGCCAGAGATTCACAGACCAACGGGCTCTCACGTGGCTGATGCCAGTTAAGGACCCTGTTCCCTATATAAATAGAGGTAAATGTGAAAATGCTGCAGCCCCTTCCTTCTCAGATTGCTGCTTTTCCAGTGATAGTGGCGGCTGTCAAGCCAGTTGACATCAGCTAGACACATGCTTGACAGGAAGGTTGCTCTGTGTGACTTGCTAGTGTAGCTGCAGCAGGTGTATTGCCTTCCGGTGGGTGCCCAAGGTGATTGACCATTTAAAAATGATTTTGAACAGAATGCATTACAATATAATGTCAAGTGGGGGTAAAAGGATACAAAATGCTTTTAGTATAATTCTGCTTGTATAAGTTTATATTACAAAATTAAAAGATGAAATAAGATTAAAAGGGGGCCATTCTGGAGAGGTTACAGAGTTTTTTCCTGTACTTTCCAAGTATGCAATTTACAGAGAACATGTGCTACTTTTTTTTTAATCCTTCTTTTTTTTTTTTGAAGGTTTTATTTGTTACTTTTAGAGAGGGGAAGGGAGGGAGGCAGAGAGGGAGAGAAACTTCAATGTGTGGTACATGTGCTATTTTCATAAGCTGAAAAAACAGTAATAGCTTTTAAAATTGAAATGCAGGGTCTGGCCCTGGCTGGTAGCACAGTGGATAAGGCGCCGGCCTGCGAACCCAAAGGTCGCAGGTTCGATTCCCCAGCCAGGGCACATAACCAGGTTGCAAACCAGGTCTCCAGTCAGGTCTGTGGCTGGAGGCAGGTGAAACACAACCGTACACTGATCTCTCTCTCCCTCTCTGCCTCTCTCCCTTCCCCTCTTTCTAAAATAATGAAATAAAATATTAAAAAAAAAAAAAAAAAAGAAAAGAAATGCAGGGTCTGGTCTCAAAAGCTAAGGGCCAACAATCAACGCTTGCTGAGTCAGTACATGTGGTTCTAAGTGGAGAGCTTTCCTGGGGCTGCCTGTGGGAGGATCGTGCAGGGTGCTCGTGGTGGTGGGTGCAGCAGTAGCAGGCCTGGACGGCAGTGCAGACGACATTAGGGTCGATTGGGACCGGTGGCTGTGTGTGCGGTACTGCTGGGAACCCGCAGCCCAGGGTGGGGTCCTGGATTCTACTCCTGACTTGCAGCTCAGTGACCTTGAACAGATGTCCTCATATGTCCTCTCAGCTATTTGTGACTCTGGATTTAAAAAAGAAACTTTCCTTTTTCCTGTACAAAAGTCCACCTGCTTATTATTACAAATTTAGCCAGGTAAAAGCGATGGGCTAATCCTACCACCCCAAAATAAACTTCATGGTTTTGATGTGAATTCCTCTAGGTATTTTTTCATAGGTATGTATTTTTAGGTGTACATTTTTGTGAGTGTAGGATCACACCATGTACATTGGTTCTGTATACGTAATGATTTTATACCTATATCCTTGCCCCTTCCTGCCAGATCATGAAGCATTTTACTGCCTTGTGCCGTATGACTGTGTAGACTCATTGACACTGTAAGCGACTGTATTGTGATGGATGAGTTCTGTGTCCTTTGCTCCATAGGACCAGGACTTCAGGGCCCAGAAGAGCTTTGTCATCAACATGACTTGCAGGTTTTGCTGGCAGCTTCCCGAAACCGATTATGAGTGCTCCAACTCCACCACCTGCATGACGGTGTCCTGTCCCCGGCAGCGGTACACTGCCAACTGCACGGTGCGGGACCACGTGCACTGCCTGGGTGAGTCCTCCAGGCGCCAGCGAAATTGGGCGGCGAGATCGTTTCCTCTAATCTTAATGGGACTTGAATCAGAAATTCAATTTAAAGTATTTCATCAGAAGCATTGATGAGCACTTTGGAGTTATGCCAAACCTCCTTCAGAAATTCAGCGAACAAAATAAAATCTAGAAAATTTGCAATGCACTTTCTTTTTAAATGTTTTATTTTGATAAAGCAAGAAAAAGTCTGTAAGGTATAAAGTCTGTTGGACTCTTAATTGCCTTTGACCAGATTAACTAAAGTAGTGGTTTTCTTTCTTTCTTTCTTTCTTTTTTTTTTTTTAAAGATTTTATTTAATTATTTTTAGAAAGAGGGGAAGGGAGAGAGGCAGTGAGGGAGAGAGACATCGATGTATGGTTGCGTTTCACCTGTCTTCAGCCACAGACCTGACTGGAGACCTGGTTTGCAACCCGGTAATATGCCCTGGCTGGGGAATCGAACCTGCGACCTTTGGGTTTGCAGGCTGGCACCTTATCCACTGTGCTACCAGCCAGGGCAAAGTAGTGGTTTTCTTACCTTCTACAGACATGAGTGCCCTTTTAAATTGTCTTCCTTTTCTTTAAATCACTTAGCTCTCACATTTGTGGGATAAGATAATAGTATAATAGATTAGTGGTGCATGTTTTAGAATTATATAAAATAATAAGCAGTTTACGGTCTTTTTGCTATCAATATTCTGGCTCTAGGATTCATCCATGCACCTTCTCTAACCTTTTATTTATTTAATTTTCACTTAAAAAATACTATTTTTGTTTTTTGTTTTTAAATTATTTTAAAAAGATTTTAAAATTATTTTTAGAGAGAGGGGAAGGGAGAGAAGCAGCGAGGGAGAGAGACATCAATATATGGTTGCCTTTCACCTGCCTCCAGCTACGGACCTGGCTGGAGACCTGGTTCTGTGCCCTGACTGGGAATCCAACCAGCGACCTTTGGGTTCACAGACCAGTGCCACCAGCCAGGGCTATTTTATTTATTTATTTTTTGAACTTCTGAATAATAAGCTTTTGTAAGATTATAATTATTATTCATTCTACCATGTGATTGGATTATTCCTATTTTTTGTTCTAAGAGATTGTGCTATCATTACAATTTTTGTCCATGGTGGGCACAAGCTGGTCTGGCACATGGTCTGCGGCATGTGTCATTTTCCAGCATGTTCCATCGAGCATGTTCCAGCAGTTTACATCCCATCGTAACTGTTCTTGATGCTCCACGTCCTCTCTAGTACTTGCTGTCCCTAAGTTTTGTCTTTTTTTTTAAAGATTCCTTGGCATACTTTTACATGTTGGATACTAACATTTTGATATCCCCAAAATTACCTCCCAGGTTTTAAACTTTTTCCACTTTGTTTTTGGTATCTTGATGAACAGAACTTAAAATGTGAACCAGTGGAAGGTTATTAGTATTTCCTAGTTCACCTGGTTTTGTAAGAAATCTTTTCTTGCTCCAGGCTCATAAGAATAATTTTCTGTATTCTCTTTTAAAAGTTGCATGTTTGGCCTTTCACATTTAAGTCTGTAATCTGCCTGCAGTGGGTCTTGGTTGATGGTGTGGGGTGTTCAGACTCACCTTCCCACATGGACAGCTGGTTGCCTCAGGACCCTCTGTCTCACGGAAATGCTTCTGTGCACGTGGTCTGGGCTCTCTTCTCTTCCCATAGCCTGATGTGTCTGTCTCAGTAGCACACTGGACATGTCACATGCCTCATGCTCTAACTTTGACTTAACGACTGAAACATTGTGCTGAGAGAAGGTAGATCATTCTTCACTGTTCACTGTAGTGAACGCTGTTGTAAGGAGGGTTGACTGTAGATATTTAATTATAAGGCCACTGTTACAGTCAAGTCTTTGTGTAAGAGTATTTTCATACCCATGTTTCTAAACAGAGTATTTTTCCTTTTTTAAAGGTAATCGGACTTTTCCGAAAATGCTGTATTGCAATTGGACTGGAGGTTATAAGTGGTCTACTGCCCTGGCTCTGAGGTAAGCTTTGTTACTCATTAGCTCAAGATGCCATTTGGATTTTGTTGGGATCAGTGGAGTCTTCCAGATGTTGAGCTCAGACAGGCTCCTCCTTCACTCAGATCCTACCCCATGTCCAACAGACCCGAGGAAACATAGCTGTGGGAGTTCTTAGTTAGCCAGACCAATATCTTTATGGAATTTAATGGCAAGAAGTTAGCTTTTCTCCCAGGAAGCCTGCACATGACTTAACTGATCATTAGAACTAGTCTGAGGTTTCCATCCTGAATGTACCATGAGTCAGTTAATACTGTATACTATTTTAAATAGGTAGATTTATGATGAGTATTTTTAATTTTAATCACTTTATTATAAAATAATGGACCCTGGAAAAGGTGAAAATGACCAAGAAAAACATTAAAAGTTACCTAGAATTCCACCCTGGCTGGTGTGACCATGGATTGAGTGCTGGCCTGCGAACCCAAGGGTCACCTGTTTGATTCCCAGTTAGGGCACATACCCGATTTGCAGGCCAGGTCTCCAGTTGGGGGTCTGCGAGAGGCAACCACACATTGATGTCACTGCCTCTCTTTCTCCCTACCTCCCACTCTCTAAAAAATAAATAAAATCTTTAAAAAGTCACTTAGCATTCCACCATCTAGAAATAATGATAGGCTTGGAATTTTTACATAGAAATGTGCTTGTATTTGTTAAACTTTTCAACAGTTTGGGGGAAAATATTATACCTATTCTTATCACCAAAGAAAGGTCAGATGGGACCTGGTGAAGCGATTCACTTATTAGAAAGTTGTGCCATTTCCAGCTGAAGGTCTGGAGTCAGAGCCTGAGACCCTGTGGCCTACAGTGTGACACAGGGCAGGGTTTTTACCCATGTCACTGTTGACATTGGGCCAAGTGGGTGGTGGTCGGGCATCCTGTGTGTACTAACTAGGGTGCTGAGTAGCATCTGTGGACTTTCCTTACTGGACGCCAGTGGCACTCCCTTCCCCTCCAGATGTTGCCAGATGATCCCCTTGCTGAAGAGCACTGTGTGAGGGTTGGGCTGGGTTCAGAGGGACGTTGCCTGGCAGGGAGCTGTCACTGGGAAGTAAAAGCAGAGTCCGAGACCCAAGAGGCCATACAAAGTGCAGTTTCATAACTGGCCACTATCTTCGTTGGCAACGGTTCAAATGAAAACTGGCTTTTTAAAAAATATTATTTGGGAATAAATCTAGACCTACAGAAAACTTGCAAAGATAGGGAGTTCCTGTCTGTCCCTCACACAGTTCCCTCTCACATTGCTGACATCTTAAACCACCACAGTCCAGTTAACAACTGACTTTCAAAAAGGGAGAATAGTTTCCCACCCAGGACTCATCATCATTTCTTTCAAAATCTCCTGTGAATGTGATGGAGCCCAGGGTTTGCTCCAGGATCCCCATGGCGGTGGGGGCCGGGGGGTGATGTTGGAGCTGGGTCATGGGTACTTTTCTCTGCATACGTTTACACATTCTAAAATTTTTCGTCGTAAAACCTTTAAAAGAAATCCAATGAGAAGTTATCCAAGTAGTGCTAGATTTTAGCATTGGAAGGAACCTTAAGCTATTTGTTCCTGACGCTAAACTTTTGGAGAAAGAGGACTGAAACTGTTTGACAGCTTGATCCTCGCACTGGCTGTGCTTGTGCTTCATTCCCAGGGACGGGACGGGCCGTTTTCAAGGCTAAGGTGCAAGGAGACCCGTTCCATTACTTTTCTGTCACAGAGAAGCCTTAGATTTCAGTCCAGCTAAAGACTGCATGTTTACTTTGGGCATTTAAACAGTCTTTTTACCCATGATTCCAACTGACCCTTGAACAACACAGGGGTAAGGGCAGCAATCACCCACACAGTTGCAAGTTCGCAGATGACTTCAAGTCAACCCTTCACATACGTAGATTCTCACCAGGGATTGAAAATACGTACTTGATGTTATAAGATGTGAAATAATCGTTGTGTTCTAACAGAGTTAGGATCACCTGAGAGCCTCTCCCAGGTGTGACTTAGTGGTGCGACGGGGTTATACTGGCTGCAGGGGTCAGGGGGGCATCTGGTGGATTCCAGTCCTGTTCGGTGTTACAGCATCACTCTCGGCGGGTTCGGCGCGGACCGTTTCTACCTGGGCCAGTGGAGAGAAGGTCTCGGCAAGCTCTTCAGCTTCGGCGGCCTGGGGATATGGACGCTGATAGATGTCTTGTTGATTGGAGTCGGCTACGTGGGCCCAGCGGACGGCTCTCTGTACATTTAGCTGTGACTATGTGCTTCGGAGAGGAGCGGCGCTTAGGAAAAGCCCTTTTATTTTGCCTGTAGGAATCGATGTGCGTGAGTGATATATTTGTATGTTTTTAATGTACAGCATCTGTACTTTGCCTGCCTTGATGAAGGTACAATAAAAAAAAACACTGAACCATGCTAATTTGGAATTTGGCTTAATTTGCCTTCAATGTTTTTTGTTTTTTTTTTCTGTGAAAAAAAATTTAAATTAGAGGCACAAACTCTGCAGTGATTGAAAATCTGTTTAATTGCTGTGACTTTAGTTTTCTGTTGCTTAAGTCAAAGTGTATCACTCAGATCTTGGCCTGAATGTGACCTGGCTTGCCAGTGTCTCAGCTACGACTATAGAAGGTTGGAAGTGTTTTTATTCTTAAGCTAAATAAAGTTGTCTACCTACACTTCAGTGCTCTGTGAGTTTTGCAGTGACATCTATGTAGTCTGGTCTTTATATATGACTGTTTAAACTATGGAACTTTCATGTCTGGTTGCTATGGTTTGAATTTTATTTGTAATATAAAAAGGTTGTAAGAATACTGAAAAATGAATAAAATCACTTTAAGAAATATTATGGACGACTTTTCTGTATCAAAAGATATCTTGGGAAAAAAATTAGCTCTGGCTGGTAGCGCAGTGGATAAGGCACTGGACTGTGAACCCAAAGGTCGCTGGTTCGATTCCCAGCCAGGGCACGTAACCAGTTTGCAAGCCAGGTCTCCAGCCAGGTCCGTAGCTGGAGGCAGGTGAAAGGCAACTGTACATGGATGTTTCTCTCCCTCTTTGCCTCTCTCTTTTCCCCTCTCTCTAAAAATAATAATCTTTAAAAACAAAAAGAAAAAAAGATATATTGAGTAAGTATAGCAGCTGTTATTAAGAGGTAAAATAATCTATTTTGTAGGGCATTTTTGCATTCCAACAGATACACAGTTGACCCTTACACAGTTGACCCTTACAACATCAGGGGCTAGGGTGCTGATCCCCGAGCAGTCGGAAATCAAGGTTAAGTCAAATCAGCCCTGCAATCGCGGATTTCCAACCGTGGATTGAAAGTACAGTTGACACTTGAATAACACGAGTTTGAACTGCGTGGGTCCACTTAAAATCTGCATAGAAGTGAACCGGCAGAGGTCAAGCCCTTGTTCAAGAGTTGACTGTGTTCAGCACTGGCTGGCTTGTTGAGTTGCTCTGAAGGGTTCAGTGTGTTTTAGTGAAGAATATGTTTGATTCTCTAGTTCCTTTATTGGAAAGAAAAATATTTATTCAAAGTGGATTTTGCCAAGGTTTCTTTTGAAACATTGTTAACATTCAGCATTTACCTTTCAAATTGGGCATCTGTTAATAGCCAGAAGATTTAACCAGCCTGTCAGATTCAGAAATTATAAAGTTTTCTTGAGAATATCTCCATAAATCTCACGGAACAAAACCATGTTTCCTTCATTTGATTATTAAATCCATTTTTGTTTGTTTGTTTTTTCATTTATTTTTAAATTTAATTGTCGTATTACATCCATCCCCTTTTTCCTCCCCTCTGTCCCCTTCCCCACCCATCCACTGTCCCCAAAGTCAATCCCATTGGTCCATGTCCATGGTTCTTCCATGCTAGTTCCTTGACTAAACTGCTCCCCTTCTTTGCGTCCTCCTCCTCCTCCTCCTCTCTGCCCACTGAAGGTCTCTTCACTGTATTCATGTATCTGGTTCTGTTTTAATTGCTTGTTTCATATGATCTCTCCCATTAAATCGGGTTTGCCTGAAATTGTATCGCTCGCATGTAGCTGAGGAGCAGTTCCAGTTCTGGCCACTAGGTGGAGCATTCCCATTACATTTGCTTTCCCGTTAGGTTTCCAGACACAGCCCATCTTAAGTTTATTTTCCCTCGAAACAGGAGCTCAGGCACCTAGCACGCTAGTGCTTCCTGGGGGCAGCCTGGTTTGCGTGGACCTTTCTTCTCTAGGGCAGACCCACTTTCTTACCCAGCACTGGATAAGCACGTGACGCTTGGTGGAGCAGGCATGGCTTTCGACGAGGACCTGTTCCTGCAAGGAAGCAGCCCCTTTGCTCACTTTAATCAGAATTTCTCTGGACTCTCCTCCATAGTTAGCCCTGTGCAGAAGAGAGCCTCCAGCGTTTCCCTGTGGAGCTACCCCCCGAGGAGGAGCCCGGAAGCCGTGGGAACTACTGGCTATGCAACATGCTCGTGAAAGAAGTAGGTAGCAGCCTTGACAGTTGACCACCTTTATTATGGCTTCGGGGCCTGAGTTAAGTGATGGAGCCCTAGCGTTTGGGAGGCAAAAGCTGAAAGACTCCGAGTCCATGAAAGGAAAGTGCACAAAGGTTTCTAAATCCTAAAAACCTTTTCATGAGGGGATACAAGGCTTTGGGACATAAAGGACATGAGCAAATCGGGTGGGTGTTGTCAAGGATGTGATGGAACTTGCGGCCTCTGCGAGAGAATGAGCAGGAAGATGAAGATTTCCAAATAGAGTTCAAACAAATTTATGAAGGATAGACTCACACGCAGGCCCCTACAAGAAACTAAACTATACTCAAAGGTCACCAGAAAGTGTGTGTGATCTCTAGCAAATTCCATGGGCCTCCGATGGCAGCAGAAGGTCACCTTTGGGCCTGACCTTTCGGTTCTGTTCCTGTGAGCAATTGGCTCTGATGAGGGTCAGTTAGGGGACTCCTCACAGGTGGGGAGCAGATCAGTCCCCCACCTCTTGTTGAATCTGGAAATTCAGAATCGGATCACTGAGGGATGTTGTAGGTCATTACTTCATCCTAAGACTCTGTGCGTTGGTTTGTGCCATTCCACTTGCCCCAGTGATTCCCCTGCGGCAGGAGCTATGTTATTTATTTCTAGCTCCCTAGCATTCCCGGCACGTTGTCTTATGGTGGCTCATATATTTGCCGATGAAGTTAATGTCATGGTGTCTTGGAAGAATTGAAGCGCTTGAGTGGGATTCTGGAGGCGCCGTTGAGGTGGCTGCAGGGAGGTAATACAAAGAAATTGGCTTCCGAGTAAATATTGGCCATAGCACCATGTTCATCGGCCGCCTGCAAATCGCTGAGGAGCAGCTCTGGGTAATGGTGCTTAAAAGAAGAAAGATCTTAACGCTCCAAGATCTAAAAAGGCCACACAACTTGGTTTTCCTGTATGGTTTTAAATACTGTCAGCCAAAATTGCATTTCTGTCTGGCCCATCAGCAGCTAAGCAGCTTATGAATGTTTTTTGTTTTTTTAAGATTTTATTCATCATTTTCAGAGAAAGGGGAAGGGAGAGAGGCAGAGAGGGAGAGAGATATCCATATATGGTTGCCTTTTACCTGCCTCCAGCCACAGACCTGGCTGGAGACCTGGCTTGCAACCTGGTTATGTGCCCTGGCTGGGGAATCGAACCAGTGACCCTTGGGTTCGCAGGCTGGTGCCTTATCCATTGTGCCACCAGCCAGGGCACGAATGGTTTTAATTCATTCCATGCCATGAGTGGAAAGCAACCTGAGGTAGCATTTCAGATGCAGCAGGAGAGCTTAAAATGAGGGCTTGCCTCTGTCTGCTCTTGACCTTCCCCTCTGTCCACACCAGAGTGAATGACGACGGCACCTTGGTAGTGTCAAGTGTCACAGGGATGCTAGCAGGCACGTAAGTTTACTTTATAGGCCAATTGGGTGTAAACTCAGATTTAAAGTATTAAAATGGTCCTGTATAAACACACTTTTATGAAAACTAAGAAAGCTTTGATTGAGACATTTGGGCATAACTAAGGCTGGTTATAAGGTCTAGCTCAGAGTCCTACCTGGTAGCACAGTGACCATCGAATGAATGAATGAATGAATGAATGAATGATGGAGACTCCCCAGCATAAGTTCACCACTTAAATATCTTGCCAGGAATTTTGGGGTGAAATGGTAGAGTACAGCTGGATCCCATCCTCCTTCTCAAATACTTAATGATGTGAACCAAATGCACTAAAAACAAAAACCCAGCAGGAAACACAGAAAATGACAATCAAATGTCAGAAACATCCAAAAGTAGGAAGAGAAGAAAAATAATTGGTCAGGTGTACAGGACTACTCTTGCAAAATGATCCTAGTCAGTCAGTCAAATCCAAGAATTCTCAGCTGTAAGAGAAACAAGTAACTGGGAAAAGGGTGCTGTCCTGATGTTCTCCTTGTTGCTGCATGTGGAGTGAAAAGGTTTAGAGGGGGGAGGAGACCCAGGAGAGAGGCCAGCGAACAACAGCACGGATTCTTGGATGGATGGATGTGTACTGGGGGTGGGGGCGGAGGGGCATGCTGAACCAGAGAACGGATTCAAAGATCAAGATGACCCCCATGGGTTATAAAATCCACTTCCTAGCCAAGGGGAGGAAACATTAGCTGGCATTGAGAAAAATCTCAAGAAAGAGACCAGATATTCTGGGAGAGATAGTTTCATCTTGACTTCTTCCCTGCCTCATCCCAGCTGTTAGGCTACTGAGCATTGACTAGAAAGCAAAGTACAATTTTCACACTGCCCAGAGAGAAAAGATAAATAGGGGAATTTATTCACATGATATCACAAAGTTGCCCACGCTATGGAGACCACAAAAATGGTACTTTGTACCAACTAGGATCCCTATAATAAAAGGACAGACCATAGCAAGTATCAGGAGGTGGAGAAATTGGGATCCCCTCCTGGTAATATTCCTTATTTTGAGTCCACTTAGTCTGATATTAGTATAACCTCACTTTTTTCTTATTAGTGTTTGCTTGGCATATCTTTTTCCATCCTTTTTTTTTTTTTTTTTTATCTTCACCTAAGGACATGATCATTGATTTTTAGAGAGGGGTAGGAAGAGCGAGAGGAAGAGAAAACATTGATTTCTCAGGTTGCTTCTGGCACACACTCTGACTGAGACTGAAGCCGCAGCCTAGGCCTGTGTCCTGACTGGGGGTCAACCCGCAGCCTTTCAATTTGCTGGATGATGCTCCAACCATCTGAGCCACACCAGCCAGGGCTCTACCCTTTCATTTGATAACTCTCCATGTCTTTATGTGTCGACTGAATTTATTTTAGACAGCATATATTGGGTCTTGGTTTCTTATTTAATCTTATCATCTCTGCCTTTTTATTGGGAACTCTACACCATTTACATTTAATGGCGCTAGTAATGTGGTTGGATTTAAATCTACTATTTTGTTAGTTGTCTTCTATATGTTACATCTGTTTCTGTTTCTTTCTTCTTTTCTCCTGCCTCCTTTTGGATTAGATGAGTTTCAAATGATTTTCAGTCATTTTCCTTCAGAAACTTTTTACCACCCCCCCCCCCCCACTTCCTCCTCTTCCTTTGAGGCTCAAATGATAAGAATGTTAGGTGTTTTTGTGTTACTGTCTCACAGCTTCCTGAGGCATTGTTCTTTTTTATTTTTTAAGTCTTAATTTTTCAGTCATGGACTGGAAATTTCTACTGATCTCTCTTTGAGTTTACCTTTTCTTTCCTCACTCATCTCCAGTGAGCTACTGAGCCTGTCCACTGAGTTTTAAATTTCAATTACGCTTTTAGTTATATTGTTTCCCTTTGGTTCTGTTTTCTTTCTTCTTTCTTCTATTTATTTGCTGAGATTTGTATTGGTTGGAAGAGTGCTCATAATTGCTCAGGGAAGCATTTTTATGATTGCCGCTTTCGAATCCTTGTCAGATAACACAACATCTCTGAGTCACTTGAGCGTTGCTACCTTGGCTTGTCTTTTCTCATTCAAGTTGTGATTGCCCTAGTTCTTGGTATGCCAACTGTTTATTATTATTATTATTATTATTATTATATCCTAGACATTTGAGGTATTGGGTGGTGAGACCGGTTTCATCTTTTTTCTCCTTTTTAAATCTTCAGTTCAGGAGTAGCGTGCAGGTCTGCGTTGGGGTTCATGTTAAGCTTTCTGTTGGGCTTCATGGCGCACTGTGTGGGGGAGGATTTGGGACCCTTCTCCCTTCTCTGAGAGCCTCAGGCCTAGGAGGGGTGCATCCAGGGAAGTGGTGGGGCTTTGCGTGTATCTTTTAACAGCAGCTGGTCTCTTCTGCGTGTATATTGGCCTGTCTCTCCCCTCCCCCAAGGCTGGTCCTGCTGTTTCTCTTCAGAGCACTCAGAGATCTTGTGAGTGAGTGCAGATAGCTTTGAGTTCTCAGCTATTCCAGACTTGCATCCCGGCCCACACTTGACCTCTAATGATTTGATAAAATCTCAGCTGATGCCTTCATACCCCTTCGTGGCCAAATTTTTCTCCGTCTCTGCCAAAGGGAAGATAGGTTATGTGGTGCATTTCTCTGCAGAGAGTCTGCTCCTTTGGAATTCAGCTTATTTGATTGCCTTGTAATCTTACATCTCTAATAGACTCAAGGAAAACAATAACTTTCGTCGACCATCCAGAGTTTCCTCATGGTTCTGTGCAGCTTTCTGTATTCTACATGGAAGCAGAAATGAGATGTTTTAAATCACAATTACTAACTCACTTTCATTTGCCTGCAGTCATCCATCAAGAACATTACATGAACTTTTTTTTAAAAATGACTTTTAAAAGAGTTTTCCAGCCATAGTTAAAAGCTAAAAAGCTGTGAATGATCTTCTTTTTATTTTGTAACCTAGTAACCAAGGTCATAAATGAATATCACAGTTAAAGGTCTTGCCTTTGAAAAAATTGAAGAAATCAACACATAATCAGAAGGTTGACATTTTTCTCTTCCCTTTGCAAGATCTTGAATTAGCTTTTAAATATGTATTACGAGTTCTCTCCAACCAATTAGAACAGCATCATCTGTAGATTCTAAGGATTCTGATTTCTTTTTCTTTTGTGTTAAGTCTGCTTATCTGAGCTCATTAGCTCTACAGTGTGAGTATAATGACAACATTTTGTCGTTACTTAATGTTCCAACTTGGATGTCTGTGTAGCAACAGATCACCTCAGAGCTCAGGGGCGTGAAACAGTCACTCATTTTCACAGATGCTGTGGGTCAGAAATTTAGACAGGGCACATCAGAATGGCTTGTCCCCGTTCCATAATGCCTGTGATCACAGCTGGAAGACTCCGAAGACTGGGGCCAGAATCATCTGAAGGCTCTCCATGTGGTCTCTCTGCACGGGTCAACTTGGGCTTCCTTACAGCATGGTGGTTGGCTGCCTGCGAGCTGGATTGCCTGCCCTCACCTCACTCCAGAAGCCAGGCAGCGTCGGCTGTACCACAATCTAATCATCTAAGGCCCACTCAAGCTCAGAGCGGGTGGACATGAGCTCCGTCTCTCATTGCGGGAGTAGGAAGATTCAGGAAGAGTGTATAAAACTAGAAATATTGCAGTGGCCATTTACAAAAAAATGCCATCTACAATTAGTCTCCCAAGTTTTTCAAGAAATGGAGAAAGAGGGAATAGAGCTGGAAAAGGAGATGAGAGGGCGTGGTCTGCAATCCCCCTTGGAGCCCCTTCAGAGCTTTCTAGTTCCTGTGTCTTTTAAGTCTAGGGTGGGATCATTTTCAGGTATTCGTTGGTTTGTAATATTGACAAGTATCCCTGTTTTAAAATTTTCTGTAGTTGGTTGGTGTTTTAAAGGTTCTGTTAGCCCAGTCTCTTAGGGTCATGTCTATGAGCTTTTCTTGCTCAAAGCTTTGCATCTTCTGCACCCCACCCGCCACCCCGCCACACACACACACGCACGCACACACACACACACAGACACACACACAGGCTGGCTAGAGGAGGTCAGAACACCCTGGAGTGTATATTCTGAGCACGAGTCTGAATTTGCCACTCAACATTTTCCTTTCTGACCTGGGATTTGGGAAACCTTCTAGGTAGACAATTCTAGAATCTGAATTGAGTTTGGAAGTCTCTTCATATCAAGTGAGGAGTGTAAGCCATTGGATATTCAGGATTTCTTTCACTGATTGTGTCCACATGCCTATCAAAGGAACAATCCTGCCTATGCCTAAAACTACCCGCAGTGGCTATTATGACTTCAAGATGTCCTTGGTGAAATAATGTCATTTGCGTGAGTTAGATGTGTCATGTGGAAACACGGAGGGAGTAGGCATTTTTGGTGGGGTGCAGACTCGGACTGAGACAATCTCCAGGAACTGGGGTGTGTGGTAGAACAGTGTGGCTACAATCCAGTGTCTCCCCAACCTGGTCCAGAGCCAGGTGTCATCAGCTGTGAAGCTGAGAGCCTGCTCTCCTTTGCTGGTCTACGTCTTGAGTGTTGCTCATGTAAGAAACCTATAGGAAGAGGGCGGGCATAGCCCCTAGATGCGGCTGCAAGAGGGAGTTACTGGACCTGCACCTGCCTTCTCCCTGTAGACAGCCTCTTACAGCATCCGATTCACTGAAGGGAATCGGATTTAGTGAAATATCTGGAGCTCAGACTCACTCGCACTTACCATTGCAGGCACGGTGGCCTCAAACAGACCTTCGCTGACTCCGGGTCTTGGATGCACATGTCAGGGGCGCAGTGTGTGGGACGAAGAGGCTAACCCACTTGCTGAAACCTGAGACTACCAGGAGCACGTCCATCGCCTGGAAAGGTAAGCTTATTCGCTGGCTGAAGCGAAGGAGAGTTCATTCCTGGTGCGTCTGAACCCTCCGTGGTTCTCACTTCTGCTTCAGTGTAGAATGTAGAAACCTTCACGGGACAGTGAGAAAAATGTGGATGGTCTACAAAAGCTATCATTTTCCTGGAGTCTGTCAGAGATACGAGGTTGCTGTAATTTTGCACTAACCACATGGGATTCTCAGGCTTGGGTGTGCCTGTCTGGACGCCCTGAGGACGGCCGCAGCCTCTGCTCCTTTGGGCACAGCCAGCCACAGCCATGCCCTCCCTCTGCCGAGCTGCTCCTGGGGGCCCTGCCACCTCCCTGGGTCCCGATGCCACTTCCTGCAGTGACACATCCTGGTTACCAGGGACTTTGTGCTCTTTTTCCTCTGTCCACCTCCCAGCTACCTGTGTTCGCCCCTTTTTGTTTGATACACCAAGGGGGGTTTCTGGGTGTTTGGTTTTCTGGTCCTGACCCTGAGAAACAGCTCTTTAAGGACAGCATGTCATTTCTACCTATTCCATGTTCCCCCTTTCTCTGGCTGCAGTGGAGATGCAATGACCTTCACAACAGCCACACATTGGGCGGGAAAGTCCACCCCAGCCCTACCCTCAGTCAGGGCTATTCCCGGTGGCCACTGCTACTCCTCACTGTCCTGCCCCCACTGATGTACCAGGTGGGTAAGAAATTTTTTGAGGAAGGAAATAACTCAGCTAAATTTTTATCTAACAATCACTTTGTAAATAGATGACAAAACCTGGTATTTAAAAGTCATTGCTAAGCCCTGGCTGGTGGCATAGTGGATCAGGTGCCAGCCTGCGAACCCAGAGGTCGCTGGTTCGATTCCCAGCCAGGGCACATAACCAGGTTGCAAGCCAGGTCTCCAGCCAGGTCTGTGGCTGGAGGCAGGTGAAAGGCAACCACACATTGATGTCTCTCTCCCTCTCTGCTTCTCTCCCTTCCCCTCTCTCTCTAAAAATAATAAAATCTTAAAAAGTCATTGCTGGTTTGTGGCACTCGCCTGGGAGGCTACAGGTTATGGACAGTGGACTGGCAGTCACTGTGTCCTCAATGTGACAGACGTGGTGGGACAGTTGGGCTTGATAAGGAGACAGGCGGCAAAGTGGTGAGAAACTTAGCAGAGCTCACGAATACATCAGCACGGTCTTTATCCACTCACAGCCTCAGCTTCTTCATCTGTAAATTGGGGGCATTGTTAGTTATTACCTCATTGGACTGATGTGGACACCAAATGAGATACTCTTTGTAAAATGGTGGAGTATGCCATCTCTGCATACACTCCTATTTATCATCCACTCTCATTTACAAAATGAAAATGACAAGCTTTTGTGCTTTTACCGCTGCCCATAACCGTGGCTTGCGACTGTTTTCGGCAGCTTGTGATGCCGGAGGGTGACTGTCGCCCCTGCATTTGGGCCTCAGCTTTGCAGCTCCAGGCCGTCAGTTTGACAGAAGCCGCTAACGGGGAAGCAGGGGCTGGAGACCAGCACAGACTTGCAGAAAAAGACAATGCTCAGTGCTGAGGACATCGCCCACCTGCTGCAGGGGCAGGCAGAGGCTGCCTGGTGGGCCAGGGGTCCAAGTACAGGGTGACGAGTAGTTGCCCAAGCCCTTTATCGAATATGGCCACCCAGCAACTCTGCGAGGCTGGAGGGTCTCAGATGCCTTGGTGTGTAGATTGTACCAGAGCTTGAAGATCAGCCGCATGGCTCAGTCCCGCTGCCCAGGGTGGGCCGGCTCTGACTCCTGAGTCCCTGTGCGTGTCCAGGTGTCCCTGACCCCGACCACAACCCTCTCTCCCTTCTTCACACTGTGAATTCATTGGCTGACAATGCAATTGATTAGGTGTCAGTTCAGCCCAAACGTATCAATGCATAATCACGATGTTAACCTAGGCCATTCTGCCATAATCGATCGCCATGAGCCTTGCCAAGGGCTCCAGCCGCGCTCAGGGGTGAGGCTGTCCCATGCAGTGACCTGGAGCTGCGCTCTGTTGGGACCTAAAGGCCACCCTTCCTCTGAAGTCCTTCTGGTGGCAGCCCCCGGGGTGACCCGTGTTCCACAGGGAGGCCAGAGTGACCAAAGAAACACGAAATTGTGTTTGTGATGTTTTGGTTAGTATGACATTGTTTCTGATACCGTGTTAATTTGTAAGTTTGAGTGATTACAGTTATCTGGGAAAATTAGATTCCGTTGTTTCCCGCCAGGACTTGATTAATGGGATGTCATTTCAGTGAACTCACTCTTGTATCAAGATCTCCTTTATGATGCGTAATCTGTGTTTGATGGACCCACAGCGCCCAGAGCCATTTATCTTCCAATTAACACGTTTGTCTGTTTCTACCAAAGCACCTACCCTTCTCCAGTCCAGGGTTGGAGGCCTCCGCCTCACCCTCTCATTGCTGAACACACGCTCATGACTACTCACACAGTCAGTCACACACACAGTCTCACATGCATACTCGCACACTCAGTCACACAGGCATGCACACTGTCGGACACATGTGTACACTCAGTCACATGCACACTCACACACATGCACACAGACACACAGTCATGCTCACAGTCAGACACACATGTGTACACTTACATGCTCAGTCACATACACACTCACACACATGCACAGAGTAATAGTCACATGGACTCACTCACATACACGTACTCACATTGTGTCTCTCCCAGGTTGTAAGTTACATTTTATTATACCTACCTCGTAGTGATGGATCAAATATATCCTGGTCCCTGATCAAGTTGTACCCTCACCGCACACACTCTTCCCAGCTCCTGCTTGCTGTCGGGACAGTGACAGTGTGGAAGTTTAGAAAGGGCGGGAAGGGAGAGGAGAGCATGTGGGGAAAGCCTTCCAATGAGACCCGATCACAGATGGAAATGAGATTCTCTTGTTCTTCTCTGAGTGGATTTACATGGCTTAATTGTCCTCTGATGTCGCATGTGGGATATGTCATCCGTGCCTGGCGAGTGTCAAGTCCAGGCGAGCTGTATCCTGGCAGAGACACGTGAGCTGGGGCCGTAGCAGACGCCTCCTCCGTGGCCCGTGTGGTCAAGACTCGGCAGCCCCTGCTCCCCCAGCACTCAAAAACTTTCCCAGAGGAAGAGCCAGGCAGGTAACATGCAATATTATCCTAGTTTCAGGTGCACAGCAGAGCGGTTAGGCATTGTAGCTTAGAAAGGGATCTCCCTAGTAAGTCCAGTACCCATCTTACCCCATACACAGTTGTTACAGTAACGTTAACTCCACTCCCTGTGCTTTACTGTCTATCTCATGACTGTTTTGTAACCACCAAAGGCACTTCATCCTTTTCTCCTTTTACCCAGCCCTGTAACATCCCTCCCATCTGGTAGCCATCAGTCGGTTCTCTGTATCTGTGAGTCTCTTTCTGTTTTGTGTGGTTATTTACTTTGTTCTTTAGATTCCATCTATAAGTGAAATCGTATGATATTTGTCTTTCTCCGTCTCCCTTATCAGTTGGGCTGGATGTACAAGCCAAGGGTCGTTGGTATCTTGTGGTCATTGAAGCCACGGGTGTAGCCAGCATTGCCGTCCAAAAGAACAGGCAGGTGAGGATAGGGCGGCCCACAGGCACCTGCTCCGCCACAGGCCCAGTGCCCCTGGGCCTGGCGCCCACACTCACCACAAGGGCACTCATCTGTCTAGAGGATCGCGTGTTCTCTCTGGTATGTGGTATGAGGCTGCCTGGTGCTGGGTCAGGTGTCTGGTCCGGAAGAGCCTTGTTGAGCCTTGTAGATTTACAGTCACTGTTACACATACATGCATTTATGTACGTACTTGAGATAGATGCAGATACTCATGCTTGTGCTTACACATATAGACAGAAGCACATTCTACGCATGTACAATCTACATAGTCAGGGTATATCACTATCTGTAATTTCATTTCTCTCTCTCTCTCTCTCTCTCTCTCTCTCTCTCCAGAATAACCTCCCAGTGAATTAATAGTTTTATTGTTTCATTGACCTCTCACTTGTGAGACCAAGACAAGGAGCAGGTGGGTGCCCTGCGCTAGACCTGCCTGTGACTTAGTGATGCAAAGGGTGGCACAGGGCTGGCCATGTGGATGGAGGCCTGTGGCCCAGGCTCCTCAGGTGCAGCTTCGTGCAGTTGGAAGCTTTCTTGGACTGGGTCAGAAGCTCTTTCAGGGAGGAAAGGGTAGCAGGGCCTTTGGTGGACGTCTGGGGGAAGAGGCCGTAGGGCCATGTGTGAAAATGGAGGGAGGGAGGGAGGGAGGGAATGCGGGGAAGGGCCTGGTAGATGTGGCTGGTGGGGGTGTTGGAGTCAGTCAGAGGAGAGTCTCTTCTAAAAGAGTCCCCTCTGGGCCCTTGTTTTGAGTTTGCCAGAGTAAGATCTTCCTAGGAGTACGGTGGAGCTTAGCCAAGGCCTCCTTGGCACCAGGGGCACTGCCCAGGGCAGGAGGGCAGGCTTGGTGAGGGAAGGCGGGGTGAAGTCCACTCTGGCAGGAAGGGAAGGACGGCAGGCTGAGGAGGTCTCGGTGTCTGCCTAGTGCTCTGCACTTTCCATTCTGGGTCAGGGCCACACATCTGTCTGTGTCCGCTCTCACTTGCCCCAACACAATTATGTCCTTGAATGACTTTCTTGGGACTTCCACGTGGCACCTTCATTGTTGGGGATATCGGTCCTGTCTGCACACTGTACCATGAGGCTGCTCCTTATGCTGACCTCTGCCCCACATTGTCCCCCTGCTGCCGTGAAGTGCCCCAAAGCAGCACAGCTCCATTGCAGTCATTACCCTGTGTCCCGGTGGCCAGAAGGCCCGGGCGTTGACCCAGCCTGCCTAGCTCATCTCTGAAAGGTTGGCTGTCTCCCCTGACCTGCCCCATCAGAGAGCCCTCGGGCTCTCTGTCAGCACTTGGCTTCGCCCAGGAGGCTGTGTCAGGGGAAGACTTTTTCCCCTGGGGAGGGGTGGGCTCCTCTGGGTTTTCTTATACAGACGCTGGTCCCTGGAGAAGTAGGCAAGGCGGACCCGTGGCCTGCCTGTGTCGTGTTCTCTCAGCCCAGGCTGCAGATCCAATGGCAGATCCAGCATGGGTGCTCCGTGCCCTTTCCCCTGACCTCCGCCTTTGCATCTCTTCATCTGGTTGTTCCTCGATAGTCTTGAATATCCTTTCTGATCTAGTAAGTAAACTGCTTTCCTAAGTTTGTGACCGAACTCAAAGAGAAGTTCTGCGGAACCTCCTTTTTGTAGCCATTTGGTCAGAAGAGCAGATGGCAGCCAGGTAGCAGTTGGTGTCTCAAGTGGAGGTGCTCCTGTGGGACGGACTCGCTTTTAGCTGTGGCTCCTGATGCTAGTTCCAGGGAGACTCAGAATTCACAGTGGGACACCCGCCTGGGGCCGCTAGAGGGTTGTAGGATTGCTTGGTATGGAAAGTGCATAGATTTAGTGGCCAGAGGTGTCAGAGTTGAAGTATTGAGAGTAGAGAAAGAAAACGTAGGAGGTTTGTTTTCTTCTTGACAGTTTTGTGTCGTGGAAAAAAAGATGGCCAAGTTCAGCAGAAGCACGTCCTTAAGAGGTCTGCGAGCTGGGCGCAGTGACTGAGGGGCCTGTGGCAGCCGGAGGGGACTGGGAACAGAGCTTGGTGAGCCCTGAGAAAAACTTCATATGTGTGTCTGATGGGAATGACTCTATTGAGGAAATGAAAGATGCAGAAGAGAAGGAGAAAGTCACTGGGTGTGGCCTCGTGCCGAGGAGCGGGCAGGGCCTGGTCAGGAGCTGACAGTGGGCTTTAGGCCGGACAGATGGACGGGAGGCTGGCCGTTTGCGCAGAGGTGGGGGGGGCACTTGCAGGAGCACTTTTCCGACTGAGTCTGCTGTTTCCCCCCACTGGGAAGCCAGGCTGTCATCGCAGCCACCGCCCAGAGAAGCCGAGAGGACGAGAGGAGATGACTCATGAAAAGAGATACCCAGGGTCCCAAATCGAGTCAGGACTCAGCACACGATGTCACCTCTCTGACACCACGTCGAGTGATTCCACGTGGCACACCAGCTGTTCCAGCCTATGATCCGGCACGGGGACTTCAGGGTCTGAGAGGCAAGGCTGACTGGCTCCGAAATATCCAGTCTCATCATTCCCAAACTACAGATGAGATGGGTACCTAGCCTCCATCGCGTATGTTAGACATTAGATGTCCTTTCCCTTAGAAGCAGAGGATGCCTTACACACACACACACACACACACACACACTAAATACCTGAGTCTGCAGCACCTGCCGGCCTCTCTGTCTACAGGAGCCTCTTTGTGGTTCATCTTTGAAATAATTGCTGTTACTGTCTGTGCCCTGACATGGTCTTTTCCTATCCTGGACTTCAGAACAAGTGCTGTACATTTCACATGCTGGAGAATAACGCACCGAAATATCCTTTCATTTCATTTTATTTTTTTGATCCTATCGATATGATGTACATAAATTTCGGAGGCTGAAAGAACACCTTCATTTATATTCTGTGACTACTATGTGGGGGAGGGGAGAAGAGGCTGTTGGGTATAGTATATTATGTCATTAGGTTTTTAAACTCTCGTTCGTTCTTCGCAAATGGGATGGGATGGGACATTTACCAGCAGTTGAGAATTCCTGAGGCCTCAAGCGGGAGATTGTCTGTCATGGTGCCCGAGGTCAGCCCCGGCTCTGCTCCCTCCCCATAAACTGGTCAGCAGCCCTCCCTTCTTAGAAAACTCAGTCCGGCAACTGTTACGCCCCCCTTTGGGGTGTCTGGACACGAGCCTGTCTCCCCCACGGTCCTGGGGGCCTCTGCCTCAGTTACTGTCTGTTCTTGGACCCCTGTGAGTTCTTGTCAGGCAGCAGGTGCAGTGGACATTGGTTGCTGGGAATGCCTATATCTTTTCAACGCCCTCCAGACATTTCCACAGCCCCCCGCATTGTGAACCCTGACTTCCTTCTACCCTGAAATACTTTTCCAGCTTTTTTTTTTTTGACTGAGAATTTCGTAATGGCATTTTCTGCTGAGAGAATCAAAAGATAAATGAAGCCTTCCCTTGTCGCTGTTGATTAAAATTTTCTTAGTTTAGGAAAGTTAGTTTCAGCATTCCAGCTTGTCATTACTTACACATCATGGAAAGTTTTGGATTCATTCCCATTTGGGGAATCGTTTTGTCAAGGGCCCGTCATGTGAGTTGCAAGATTACAAGGTGTTTCAAGTTTTCCTGTGCAGGGGCCAATCTGAAATAGCCTTTCAAGTGGTGGCATTTGTTCTCCAGTTGGTCACCAGTTATCTTCTTATCCCTTGCCAGATGGCTTGCCGCAGGCAATAGGTATGTTTTTGGAAGTCGTTCCTATACAGGGTAACTTTAAACAATTTGACTATTGCTTGAAGTAACTATGAATCGTATGAATATACCCCACTCAATGAGATGAAATGTATCCCTGAATCACTTCTTCTTATCACGTCTTATCAGAAGTCCACAGTCATCCCATAGTCACCTGATACGAAGGACATACAGTGGAGGGACAGCAGAGTGGAAACAGAGTCGTCATAACCAATTGCAATTAAAATCGCTTGTTCTTGTAATCACTAACAGAGTACCTTGTAAGGACTCATGAAAGTCGGGGAGGAGTCCAGAGATGCAGGATGGCCGGCATCCCTCTAATTCCGCCTCAGCCTCTGATGATGATGGTGATGATGATGGTGGTGGTGGTGGTGGTGATGACTTAGACTCAGGTGTATGTAAGGGCCAAGCCACAAAAAACAGTAACAGTATCCCTGGATCCTCAGTAAATTGTCTGAACTTTTTCATGAGCTTCATACCATTGTGCTGTATCTCAGCTCTATCATGGATTTAGGATAGTTTCTGTCCTGCAAATGCTCTTTAGAAGCAAAGCAATGTAATGTGGTCTTGGAACTGTGCAAAACTTGTCAAGGGTGGCCTCTTTGTGCTGTGACATATCAACTTGGGCTCCCGATCCTGGGTCAACAAAGAACAATTCACATCTAAAAATGCAAACTGCCCAGGAAGATGGTCAAGACGTACTTCCCCTGTTTTTGTTACTAAGTCCAAAACAAACTGGATGTTACATATTAAACAATATAAGAAGCCCCCCAAAAGGTCAAAAGAAAAAGACGGACAGGCTGGGGACCTCAGGACCCAAGGAACAACATGGCAATGGTTCGCTAATAAAGTGAGCAACTTGGGATTGTCAGTGAGTGCAAAAACTGAGGGTCCAATGAGTGCTGCTATCTTTCACCAAAGGGCCAGAAAGGGAGTAGCCGAGCAAGACAGAAAACTTGCAGTCAGTAACTGCTGTAATCCAGCCAAACACCCCAGAAAAGCTATGGCCCCACCCCTGCCCCTGGTGGTGAGCCCGGACTCCCATTCTTGGAGGCTGCCTGGAAAAGCACCCCAGCTTCCCCAAAGTCACGGTGCCAAAGAAGACTGAGTAGGCAGCTGGGTCCGTGGGTCCAAATTCCTCCTGATAATTCCAGATGGCGATGGGATCCCACTATAAGTGTGTAGCAGTTATTTGGTGAATACTCCGCACAGGCGTGGAAAACCTTTAAAAGTGGGATTCCAAGTAAGCAGGATAGACACCGGCCAGGCCCTCTATCTTGGTTCTGTCTCTCAAGCCAGCCGGGTGACTGTGAGCATAGTAGTTGGTCGCTTTGAGCAGCAAGTAACAGAATGCAATATCATCCCATGCAATACACAAATTGTCTAAGCCAACAGGAAGCAGGGCGGTTGGAAGTTGCATGGTGGATCAGTGCCTCGGAATCGGCATTTCTGAGATTCTCTGGTCTGAGATGGATTCGGCAACTCAAAGGAGCACTGCCTGGTACCATATGTCCAAAGTCAGTGCAAAGGGGCCAGGAACTGGTCACCTGACACCTCTACCACCAATTGCTGGAGGAGGGTTTCGTGATTCATTTCTTGTTGCTGGGTTAACTGCCGTCCAGAAATAACTGCAGCCGTGGTAGCAGGAAAGAATGTGGAAGAACTGCTGGATGGGCGAGCAGTGGGGCAGCCATAGTGAGAAGGGGTCCCTGCCCCATGGAATGTTCTGAGCCTTCTGCCTCTTGATTTTTTTCCTGCAATCTCGAAGAGGCTGTCCATGGGATTAGAGGTCTTGTGGGTAGCCCTAACCATGACCTGCACCTTTTCAGTCCAGTGGAGAGAGAGTGGTTACCTGAAAAAGAATGGGACATCCCAGGCAAGAACACCTGGCCCACATGTTTGCCTCACCACCTGCATCTCTAAGAGAAACAGGGTCTCTGGCTTCCTCAGAACTTCTCTGTGACAGTAATGGGCCTGCCAGGTGATCCGAGGAACCTGGAATGGATGAGCCTCCATGAGATTAGCAGAAATAAGGAAGGGATGAGCCAATTGTCGGCCGGTATACCTTAGCTCTCTATCTCCAGCAAGAGCCTTGAGACATTCTTCACCCATTCCCTGGGGAGCTGGAAAATGACCAGACTCCCTCCGCATGTGTGTGGTTAAGTGTAAGTGCCCAGTAAATTTCTCCTGCAATTCAGGGGACCATATCTAGTTGGCTGTCTTGGTCAGCTTTAGGATATTGGTTTGAAAAAGGGCCATAAATTTTATTTTCAATTTTGTTTCCGTGGCTTTTATACTTTAATATGCCCCTGCAGACTTGCTGAGCCTGTCGGTCAGGTTAAGGAGAGAAATGGGTAGCGGAGAAGAGTCCTCCACCCCAGGAGGGGGTTTTCAGCCTCTGAAAGAATCCCCCTCTCTCTTCGTGGCTGCCCAGCTAATTTGGGGTTTAAAACTGGTGTATGGTGTTGGATTGAAGGTGCACATGGTTCGTCTGACCAACTCTTGAGGAGACTGTCATTCCTTCTTTCAGTTGGGGCTCACCCATACTTCTGGCTATAGGGTTTGACATGTGACTCAGATTCAACCAATCAGAGAACTCCCTCCCTGTGAAGTGGGGAGGGACAACCGAAGCCAGCCAGTCATAGCCTTCACTGGAGAAAGGGGCGGCCCGTCCCCTGGATCCAGCTGTGCCTGAAGCCCCCACCTGTCCCTCTTTTAAATAGGAGCTGTTTTTAGTTGGAATCCTGTCTCTTGCAACAGAAGGAGCCCTGAATAATACATGCTCTTCTGAATAGTAACTCAAGGCTCTGCCTTGGTGTTTCCTGGGACAGTGACACTGAGCTGTCTACTTTAGAGACACATGGGGGTGAAGTGAGAAACCGGGATGGAACAAAATCACACCGCCTGACTATTCCTAATCTGCATTTCCCAAGGCCCTAGAAAAGGAGATAGTCCAGCATGGGGAGCCTGGGAGACCTCAGACTTGTTTAGATCAAAGAGTGGAAAGAGACTTAGGAGACAGGATTGAGGAGAGAAGGGAGATTATTTATGCAGGGCTTGTTCAAGCCAAAGAAGAAGGGTTCATGGAAGGATGCGGATGGGCGCTGAGGGTGAGGAGCTGTGGGTGCGGGACACCCTGAAGGTTCAGCTGGAGGCTGGAACAGGAGAATGAAGGCAAGTGGCACCATCTGTCCCTGAAATGACACTTCCCCTTCTGTCCTCATTGCTGGATTACAGATTAGCCATGGGGCTGGGAGCAAGCCCAGCCATCCGTAACTTGAATAAAGAAACCCTCAAATAAGTGGAAATGAAAATGGTCTCACTTGCTGTGCTTCTGTGATTCATTATAGATTATGGAATTGGTCCATCTTTTCCCATTTGTTGTTAATTTTTTCCTGATGAATTTCCACTAGTTTATTATTATTTTTTTTTCTTTAAGTCTTCAGCGCAGCACTACATGGCAGGTAAAATGGTGTTGTTCCTTGGCCATTTCTCTTTTCTCTCTGTGCTGCTGCTCTGATGGAGGGGTGGGGGGTGGAAACAGAATCAGGGACCAGGAGAGCTGGGACACAGCTGTAGTGAGGGATCCTCTGCCTCTGGATGGGGGTGACACGGGGCTGTGTGGGGAGGGTCCAAAGAGAGTGAAACCAGACTGCCCATTGTTCTAACCGACCCTTGTCATCCACCTCACTTGATGGGTTCTTGATTAGGAAGTCTCCCAATCCCAGGTTTATAAATATATTCTTCTGTACTTCCTTCTGATTCTCTCATGGTTTTGATTTTTACATTTAGATCTCTAATCTGTCTGTAATTTCCTTTTGAGTGTGGTGTGTGAAGTCAAGATCCAAGTTATTTTTTTCTCCAAAAGCTCTGAATACTATTAATCCATTTTTCTCACTATTATGCAATATTGGAAATCTATGAAAGTGATTAACTTGCATTTATACATAATATAATGAACTCACATCCATACATAATGTAATTAACTTACATCTGTTGCGATGAATTTACAAGGGGAAAATACATATTCATCTTGGTACATTTTTTAAATTTAACAGTTGACATCCAGCCTGATAAATATCAAGACAATAACATAAGGGAACTTTCTCAACCTGGAAAAACAAGCCACAGTGTTTTTGGCTGATCAGCTACGATAAATGTCCCACACTAATGCAATATATTAAAAATAGGGGACGCTGTTTGGGGTAAGGGTTTAGAGGAGTTCCCTGTACTTTCCACTCAGTTTTTTCCCTATAACAAAACACCCCTGTGCTCTTACATTGTCGAAGTGACAAAGCTTCTCTGCGGCATTATTGTAGTCTGGGGCTCAACGGTGAAAATCAACAGACAAGCAAAGGCCACGTTCGTGTGATTTTGACCGTGTGCATCATACCCCTGCCGGGCCATGTCCTGTGCGGGAATTACATTTCCTTCATGGGCCTGTTGTCAGCATCTCGGGTCACAGAAAGGGAATGTTTCATACGGGCTGCATTTTACGTTGCCCATCGCTCAAAATCCTGATTTTATTTTAGTTTCATATTTGGACCAGATCTTTTATGTTCAGTTTGTTTTTCTTTTGGAGGGAGGAAGCATACGCTTTATTCGACAAATGCCTCCAGTTGCCAGCTTCCTGTAAAATTCTATTTTGCTTAGAATTTATTTCATTCTTATTCTTGAATCCCACCCAAATCTTATCCTAAATTGAAGATTTTATTTCTTTATTTTTAGAGAGAGGGGAAGGGAGGCAGAAAGAGAGAGGGAGGAACACTGATGAGAGAGAAACATTAATTGGTTGCCTCTCATACATGTCCCCAACTGAGGACCAAACCTGTAACCCAGGCATGTGCCCTGACTGGGAATCGAACCCGTAACCTTTTGGTGTACAGGATGACACTCCAGCTAGCCAAGCCACCCAGCCAGGGCCCATTTGTTTTTTGTATACTAAACTAATTTATCACCAAACCGGTCATGAATTTCTTTTGAATATGTTCGGACACATCAACACCAGCTCCCTGTCTCCAAGTCCGGTGTCTGCTGCCCCATTACTGCCATGCCGTTAACACCCTCAGACTTGAATATCCTCCATGGCATTCATTCCCTTTGCCTCTGTCTTAGGCCGAGGTCCCTGTTTTCTGATACTCCAGAATTCTGTCTCAATTTATGCGTTCATTTTTATCAAAATATATTTCAGGTACCATAAAATTCACGCCTTTGGAGTACACAATTCAGTGGTTCTATAATAGTCACACAAGTGCACTACTATCCAATTCCAGAACATTTTCACCAGCCCCTCTTCTCCCCAAGGAAACTCCATACCCATCAGCAGCCTCCTTCCATTTCTCCCTCCACAGACCCTGAAAGCACTGCTACTTTCTGTCTCTGCGGATCTACCTGTTCTGGGACACTTCAGGTAACGAGGACCATATGATGCGTGGCCTTTTGTGTCTGACTTCTTTCACTTGGTGTAATGTGTTTTAGTCTCAGTTATGTTGTAGCTTTATTTCATTTTATTTTATTTCATTTATCTTCACCTGAGGACATGCTTATTGATTTTATAGAGAGGGGAAAGGAGGGAGAGAGAAAGGGAGAGAAACATCGATCAGTTGCCTCTTGTACATGTATCTCCTGGATACTGAACCCACAACCCAGGCATGTGCCCTGACAAGGGACCATACCCACTACCTTTTGGTTTACGGGACATCTCTAATGAACTGGGCCACGCAGGCCAAGGCATAGTTTCATTCCTTTCTTTTTTAAAATATTTATTATTTTTAGAGAGAGGGGAAGGGAGAAAGGTAGAGAGGGAGAGAGACATCAATGTATGGTTGCCTTTCACCTGCCTCCAGCTACGGACCTGGCTGGAGACCTGGCTTGCAACCTGGTTATGTGCCCTGGCTGGGAATCGAACCAGCAACCTTTGGGTTCACAGGCCGGTGCCTTATCCACTGTGCCACCAGCCAGGGCTGCTTCATTCCTTTTAATGAACCAGCCCTTCATTCCTTTTAATGGCTGAATAATATTCCAGGGTAAGGAAACAGCACATCTTGATGGACATTTGGGTTGTTTCCAATTTTTGACTATTATGAATAATGCTGCTGTAAGATCTGAGTGTAGATTTTCCCACGGACATTGAGCCTGCTGGTTGCGGGCGGCTCAGTCCTGTAGGGAAAGCACCAAACACAACCGCAGCTTCCCACCGACTGGTGAGAAATGGTCAGGCAGTGCTCCTAGCATCCATCTGAGAAAGGAGCACCCAAACCAAGCTCCCAGTTTCAGCAGCCGTGGGTGTTCTGGCAAAGATAAAGGGGTGGTTAGGCTTATATTAAAGTATGAGATCCATTGCTTCTAATGCCCCCAATTCCAAGAGCTGTTTACGAGGCCACTGAACTCAGAGCTGTCTCTCAGTACATGACAGAGGGTTCCCATCTCCCGACTCCTGACGTTACTCTTCTCAAGTCTGGAGCAAATTAAGAAAAATCTCATGCAGCTACTGTTATTTCGAACACTGATTCATTTCCTGTTTGGTTGACTCCATGAAATACCATCTATTTCCCAAAGACATGTTGGGAAAGAAGCAACTCTTATTTTTCAGTGATTTGCTCACGACAAAGTCAATGCTGTCTTCTTCTACGCTGATGAAAATCTCTGACTCTTTTCTGAGTGCTTGTACCATGAGTGGCCACCTTTTCTGGCCAGTGCTTGACCTCCTTTTTTCCCCTCACCTGAGGACACTTTTTATTTTTATTTTTTTGCAGAAGGGAGAGAGAGGCAAACATTGATGTGAGAAACACCAATCGATCACCCTCTAGCACACACTGTGACCAGAGATCAAAACCATAATTCGGGCAGTCCTTTCCACAGGACAGAGCTCCAACCAATGAGCCACACCGTCTAGGGCGCTGACCTCCTTCTGTATTCAAGGTCCCATAGGCACCTGGCAGGGACCGAGGCTGGCTTCTCTGTGACATTGCTTGTCAGAGGCACCGTGGGGAGGCCAATCCATGACCCCAGCAGCCTGGCCGTCATTTCAGCAGCTCCTGCTGCGGCCGTACCAAAATACGTCCTCCAAGGTAGTTGCCACAGACTGTTCCCATGCATTAAAAAAAGAAAATCCCTGTGGAAGTGTGTCTTTGGGGAAGAAGCAAAACTTCTTTTAACAGAGACTTCTTGAGCCTGTTAGATGCAGGAATGCAACCCGGGTGAAGGGCTGCATGAAACACGAGGTGTGGGCAATGCGGGGATGCGGGAGAACAAGGATTCAGCCAAGTGCCCCTTCCCCAGGTCCGCTCTTCTGACTTCTGATTCTGCTAGCATGGTCCGACATTAGAAAATCGTGAGCAGGCCACATTCTCTTTTGTTCCCCTGTTATTTCTGGCCAAGGTAGATGTGCTGAAACCTTAGCCTCCTGAGATGGTGCACAGTGGTGAAGAGACGAGGCCAGTGCCAAGGGACGTGACTTCTAACCCCGATCCTGTCATCTGTGTGCGTTTGAAGGACACTCTGGGCCTCAGGACCTTGGGACTCAAGGATAACATTAGAACCTACCCCCTATTAAAGATGTGAATTTTTATTGTAAATGTTCTTATCTTCAGCTTCCTATTGAATGAAATTTCAACTATTTCATGTCCCCCGCATTTTTCCCATTCTATAAAAATGAAATTTCAGATGTCTTAATAGAACAGGGCCTGCCAAGAGCTGTCTGACAATGGAGATATCTATTATTTGGATAAGAGAGTTTTTCAATCCATTTCAAAGTTGTTGTTTTTTTAACAGACAATTTGCATAATCAGTTTGGCTACTGTATTGATTAAAACTGTTTCCCTTGCAAGTGAGTGACACCACGTTAAACCTTCAGCAAGAGGACTCTATTATTGTCGAGTGTATAAATTAGGATTCTTGGTTGCGGACTATGGAATCTGCTGTAGTTTAAGAGAAGGGAACTTGTTACAGCATATTGTGTGTTTGATAGAATTTCTGGGCAGTCATGGATCCAAGCGTGGACAGCATTGATGCCTGAGTAGACCACAGGACTTGTCTTCTGAAAACCACATATGATGTCTATCCCTGGCCACAGCTTCTGGCCAGGACTGTAGACCGTCCACCATACCCACTAAGGAGAGCCAAGCACCTGGTCCCCTGCTTGGAGGTCTGATCTCATTCCCGGAGGGCGGTCACCACCCTGGGAAGCTTATTTCTACCCTCCAAGTGTCCTGCATGTGCGTGTGCCTGGTAGGTCACGAGAAATGTTTCTGCAAGGGAGTCTGGGAAACAGAATCTAGCTTTATATCTTCTGGATTCCTGGACAGGAGTTTTGGGTGGAGGGTGAGGGTTCTGGCTTGCAGGAGCTGCCATAGTAGCATCCTGGGACATGGTCAGGTTCCATCAGAACCCCAGAGCTGGGTCTTAGGAACAGAGAGGCCATGAACACTGTCGGGAACTGGGAACATTTTCTCCTCTCCATGTTCCCTCTGCTTCCCTCTGCTTCCCTCTGCTTCCCTCTGCCCTCTGCCCCTTTAGGTAACAGCTCCCAGGAGCCTCGGAATTTTCCATCCTTGAGTTCAGGCCCCAGAGTGGTCTAAGTCCCAGTTCCGGCCTCATCAGGAAAGTGATGGGTTGCCCCTCAGGGTCAGCTGCCCACCACCAAAAGCGGCAGGGCCGCAGGGCACCAAATAACCATTCATTTAGAAGAAAACAAACAAATAATGTTCAGAAAAGGAGACTAGCAGAGGGTGGGGGGAGAATGGGTGGGATTATCTGAGCAAACTGGACAACTTCAAGAAGGCGAGGATTCTTGTTGAAGCAGCGTTACCCCTCAGCTTTTGTTGGCTGTGTCTAGCTCTGTCCTTGGGGGGTGGTTTTCATAGCCTGGGTACACTGTCTGTTCTCCTGCGGTTTAGCTGCTGGGAGCAAAGCAGTGTGGTGATAGCAATATAGCAGGACCAGGCAAGCTGGCACCTAGCCCCTCCGTCACCCAGAGACATGGACTTGGGCAAGCCCCTTGAGTCCTCTATGTTCCCATTGTGAAATGAACGGACAGTAGCTGTTTCACGGGCCGTGTCATTTATACTAGAGAGAAGTGCCCCCTCATCACCGCATCCTGAGACCTACATACAAGCACCCGCTGGGAAAACAGCAATGAATGTACCCAATCAAGAAAAAGTTAAAAATAGAGCTCCCTGATGACCCAGCAATTCCACTGCTGGCATTTGGAGAAATTCCAAACAATGATTTGAAGAGATACACGCATCTCTGTATTCATTGCGGCCTTTAGAGTAGCCAAGACATGGAAACGGCCCAAGTGCCCATCAATAGACAATTGGATAAAGGAGAACTGATACATAGATGCAGTGGAGTACTACTTAGCCATAGAAAGATCTTAACATTTGTGACAATATAGATGGGCCTAGAGGGTGTTATGCTAAATGAAGTAAGTCAGACAGGGAAAGACAAATACTACATAATCTCACTTGTATGTAGACTCTCAAAAAATAAATGAATAAACAAAACAGAAGCAGACCCACAGATAGAGCGAAGATACTGAGGGTTTCCAGATTGGGGGTGAGGGGATGTTGGGGACAAAGTAAGAGAGGTGAAGGGATTGAGAAGTACAGGGGGACAGTCACCAGATAGTTGTGGGGGATGTAAAGTACAGCATAGGGAATGTGGTCAGCGATATGGTAATGACTGTGTATGGGACCAGCTGGGTGCTAGACTCAGAAGAGGATCACTTTGTAAAGTATATAAATGTCTAACCACTAGGCTGTAGGCCTGAAACTCACCTAATATTAAATATCAATTGTAATTGAAAAAAAAAATTTTAAAGGGAAACTGTCCCTGAGAACTAAGAATGGGACAAATATGGAGAGAGTAGAACAGAGGCCCCTGGGAGAGGATTTGTACCCATTAAACAATTTCCCATCCCCACCCCTGCCCCTGGCTATCACCTGTCTGCTTCCTGTGTCCGTGATTTTGGCCACTCTCAGTACAGTATATGGGTGGGACTGTACAGTATCTTCCCAGGTCATTAGCCTTTGGCCTTTAGCCTTTTTACTTTGCTAATATATCCATTTCACTGTAGCTTTAGCTGTGTCTTGTCGATTTTGTTCTGTCCTGTATTAATTACCATTTGGTTCAGATTATTTTATTTTCCTCTTTGACCCCGGGGTTATTTAGGAGCATTGTTACTTAATGTAAAGTCATCAGGGGATTTCTAGTTACTGATTTGTCTTAATTTTTCTGTGGATAGAGCATACAGGATTTCAGGGATTGGAAATATGTCAAGATTGAGTCACGTCACAGAATATGGTCAAATGTAACCAGTGTTGCATGTGCAGCGAAAAAGAAGGCACATTCTGTCCTTTGGGGTGTAGTTTCACATGCGTCAATTACTGTTGGTGAAATGTGTTATGTTAATGTTGCATATGTTTACTAGCTTTTCTTTTTGGGGGGTGGTCAACTTGCTTTTCTCAGTTACTAAGGTATAATAGTGGATTCATCTGTCTTTTAATCTCCTGTCAACGGATGCCTCACCGTTTTGAAACTAATTTAGAATTAATGGCTTCCTGGTGGGTTGACCTTTCGTCATTATGAAATGCCACATAACATCCCCAAAACATTACTGTTGTTTTGTGCGGTCGGTCTTCAGTTACCCACATTCTTCCTGTTCTCGTTCTGCCCTGTGTCTCTGAACTTTCACGTAGGAACATCTTTCTGCCTAAAGAAGTCGTGGTGGTCTCTTTAATGCAACTGCTTGGTGAACAAGTCTGCATTTTCCCTTGTCTGAAAATGGCTGCATGAGCCCCACCTTTGAAAACCACCTTTTCTGACATAGAACTCTAGGTTGGCAGGAATGTACCTTTGGTGCTTTGAGGATATATTTCTGCTGATGCCTTTGAAGGAAATGCGGGTGGATTTTTTCTTATGGCTGCTACTAGAATTTTCTCTTTGGGTTTCAGTATTTTTACTAGGTAATGTCTAGGGATAGCTCTCTTTTCCTTTATACTGCTTGAGCTTTGTAGCTCTTCTTAAATGTATGGCTTTCTACCTTTATTTTTGGACAATTCTCAGCCATTGTCACTTCAAATATTACCTCTTGCCCCCATTCCTTCTTTCTCTCTTCCTTCAAATTATATATACTTTTCTTAGATTGTCTTCTCTATTTTTCATTTTTTTCCTCTTCTTGCTTCAGTCTGTGTTTATTTCTCTAACCCACCTTCACGATCACTTGTGTTCTTCATCCATGTCTGATCTTTAGTTCAACTAAACGAGCGCCTCGTACTTTAGCCACCACACGGTTCAGTTCCAGTTTTTCCTGCTACTGCTTTCAGGATGCTGCTGAGAATACTCGACGTTTCATTTCTGGGACACGTTAATATCAGCCATGTTCACGTTTTTCAAAGGCTGACAGCGCCAGTATCGGTGGGTCTGTCTCTATTTTCCATTTTGTTGTCTTGGTGCATCCCTGACATTTTTTGGAGCTGCGTGTTTTCCGTTGAGTGTTGACATTGTGCGTGACAACTGCAGGAAAATTTGAGGCTCTGAGTGACATCTTTCTCCGGAGAAGATCTCCTTTTGCTTCTGACAAGCGTCAGAGAAGAGGCAGGTCATTCATCTAATCAGGGACTCAGTTGCTTCAAAGCTGGGCTTCAGCATTAGTCCCAGGGTGGACCCAAGGGGACCAGCCATCTGGGTTTGCTCAAGGCAGAGGTTCCCTGGGACAGGGGACTTGCGTTGCCAACAAGAACATTCCCACACAAGCCAGGAGGGTCGGTCAGCCTAGCAGCTCTTTCGAGCCTGGGGTGTCTACCCGGACCCTCGCACTGTACCCTCTGCGGCACCTTGCGCCCCACTGTCCTACGAGGCTTGTCCTGGGAGGCTCCTGAGAGTCCTGCCCAATCTGTCAGCTTCTGCCCCTGCTCACTGTCAGCTTCTCAGCCTCTCAGCTGCAGCCTGTAAACTGGCCAACGCCTTGACAGAGAAAGAGGCCGCCAGTGTCCTGTGTTCCCTTCTCTCCAGGACCCTGACCCTTGGAGTTCTCCCTGCCCTGGGGTCACCCCATTGCCTCAAGCAGTGCTTCGCAGGTTCTTGTCCAGCTCTGTTAGCTGCTGCCGGTGGCAGGTTTAGAGACAAGCTAGTCCAGCACTGGTAGAAATTTATGTCGACTTGCATGGCTTTAAGGCTTTTGAAAATATTGCCCAAAGCCTCCCATGAAGATGGCAGCAATCTCTGCGCTCAGCTGAGCTGTTAGATCTCACCAACCTGGGGTCACTGTCCGGACCAGCGATGTCTTAGCTTTGTGCCCTTGCGACCTGCTACCTTCAGAGGGGCCCCAGCGCTTGGTCTCCCTTTGACCCCTAGTGAGGTGGAGTGGGTCTGTGCTTATGGCCCACATGGGCCACCTGCAATGAATGTTGGCCACCAGCCGCGATGGCAGCTGTCATCTGCCTCCTAAGTGATGGCAGCCACTTCATTTCGTACTGAAGCCTGTTGGACCCAGGGACAGCCTGACCCCAAAGACCGCGCCCTGGCACGAGGAAGTGCACGAGGACTCTGCAGCGGTTGAAAGAGCAGGGTTGACACTCGGAGCCGTAGTGGCAGGGGAAGTGGCAGCTCCGAGCGGACGGGCACCGCTCATCCCCTTCGCTGTAGCTTTCCCTGGGCTGGGCCCACCATGGGCGCAGGGCGGCTGCTTTGGCAAGCTTACTTGGACCCTGACTGCATCATCCTCATCCACTGCAGGGAAGTGTTTGCGTCTGGGCGTATTTTAGGTATTTACTTTCCAAATAGTTTCCTTGGCATGTATCCCAGCAGCTGTGTGTACTTGGGCATTTAATTAGTCATTTTTAAAATAAGGGGTGGATCAAAGTATTCTTTGTGCAGGAGAGGGGGAGCAAGATACCTTCTTGTCTTTTTCGAGTCCACAGCCAGTCTTGTGGGGCTCCCTTGTGGTTCCCAAGGTGGCAGTTTTGGGGCCACATTTGGGCATCCATGATGGGAGTCTGAATCCAAGAGGGACGTTCACTAGTACTGACGCCAGGGCACCCCCACGTGTTTACCCCGTCAGTGTGTGTGTCATTGGGAGCTCCTGCTTGGGGACCGAAGGCTGTGTGGACGGGAACTCCAGGCCAGCCTCCCACTGGTTCTGAATGGGCTTTTAGTGCTGAGACCAGATCCGGGCTTTTTTCAAAGGCTGTCTCTCACCATCAGCGCTACGAGCAAACACCCAGACCTCCGATCCTGACCGGTGCCAGTGCGCCCTGCTCAGGGAGATCTAACAGCAGCTCGAGTTAAGTTGCTCTAAACAGGGAAGAGTTGACACCCATAAATAACTGCTTATGTGGGGGGAGGGACAGGTGAGCCACAGGAAGGTATTTTTTTGGGAAGAGGAACAGTGAACTCATTATACCTCAAGAAATTTCCAAGGATGCCCCGTATATTCCTTGCAGGAAATACCTGGTAAGTTTCCTCACCTCCCTGCCAATTTTCCTAACTTTTTATGTCAGTGAAGGAGGCTTGCAGGGATCCCTTCTGTGCGCTCGTCTCTTGAGCATTTTTTCCATATTGTTACTTGGAGACACCCAGCCCCACCCACACACACGCTCGCTGGGAACTGGCCATCCTGCCAGCCTCCCTGGGCAGGCAGGGCTGTGATGCCACGGCCTCTGGCCCCAGTGGCCGAGACACCTAGAGCAGCACAGGGGATGGAATCCCATGGGTGGGAAGGTGTGGGGTCATCAGACCCTCAGCATCTCCATTCTTAAATAAGGCTCTCCTGTTACCACGCCAGATGTGGAGAACGTCCTGTGTCCGCCACTGCCGCCCTGCATGAGGGCCACATAGAGCATAGGCTGCGCTAGGGGAGGTGGCACGGATAGGGGGACATAAAGTGACCTCTAGTATGAACTGAGGACTGCACTGGGACCCTCCTGGCTTCAGGTGCTGCTATGGAAACGTCCAAAGGAGCCCAGTCCCGTTTCCCAGGGAAGTGACCGAACGTGAGCGTCCTGGGCCCAGATCAGGCTGGAGTCCTCCATCCTCTGAACCCGGAACACTGTTGGCCCGGAGCTGACGCTCATTTTCCTAAATGTACGGTCAAGTGCACCCAGGGCCACATGGAAATAAAGAGGCCACTTGTCCTCTCCTCTAGACCTTTTCCCCTTTCAAGCAGAATAAGAGCAGTGCAGCTCTAGCTCCAGGAGAACGGAACTTTGATGTGTGGGCTCAAGTCCCCTCCTCTGCAGGCCATGTCACTTCCTCCTGGTGCCTCCTGGTACCTCAGCCGTCCCACCTGCCTCGGCACAATAGCAGCTCTGACCTCACTGTGAGGACTCAGCAAACATGATGGAGGGGGCCCAGCCCACGTGGTAGGTGCTCAGATGTTCGCCTTCTTCCGATAAGAATAAGGAACACGGCGCTGGGTTTGGTACATGCACCTGAGGAGGAAAACAGAGGAGAAAAGGGAGGGGGCCTGGGGTACACCCAGCATGGAAGGCTCACATATCCTCTCCAGAGGCCTGGGGACCCCGGGGAGACTTCTCAGGCACGTCAGGGCTGCCTTCTGTAGGGTTTAGCTGCCTGGCACCATGTGGCTGTGTGTTATTTGCCCACCCATCAGCAGCACCCATGCCAGTGCCTGAGTCACCCACTTGCCCACCCTCCCACGAACAAGGACAGCATGAACCTGTCAGGCAGCAGGCACTGAGCCAGGCTGGCGAACAGTGGCCCCGGCCAGCAGGCCCCCATCCTCGCCAAGACATCCCAGAGGGGAGACCCACAATAGCAGACAGGTCGACAGGTCATTTCAGAGTGTGGGAAGAGCCACAGGAATGGTAAACAGGACAATAAACAGGACACCAGGGTGGGGGGGCACTTTGGCCTGAGCATTATTATTCCATGGCCAGGGATGTGCTGAACCCACTGTATTTGTGCTGAGGTCGGTTAGCCTCCACCTGGCAATTTGCATTCCTAAATCTCAAAATGCAGACATCTGTATGAATGCCGTCATGCTGTTCTCAGGCACAGCAGTTGAGGCGAGGCCCCCTAATTAACTTGAGTTCGGGGGAGGCGTTTGGAGAGGAGAGGTTTAGGCAGGAATGCATTCCTGGCCCGGGAGGCGCCCCTCCCACCGCCCCCATGCGCGCAGGCTTGCACGGTCCCCGCCCCGAAGGCTGGCAGAACCTCCGACAAACACAGGTGAAGTGTGACTTCCCCTCTGCTGGGGCTCACCTGCCCTTCTCCTCTCCCACGGACCTGCCCCAGAGCGAGGGGGACAGCAGGGCACTGGTGACCTGGCATGGCACGCCTAAATGTATGTGCCATCCTGCTCCCATATCAGAAACTCACTCATATGGGTTTAGTTTTGCTTAATTTTATTTTAAAAATTACTTTCAGAGAAAGGGGAGGGGAGACAGGCAGAGAGGGAGAGAGACATCAATGTATGGTTGCCTTTCTCCTGCCTCCAGCTACGCACCTGGCTGGAGACCTGGTTTGCAACCTGGTTATATGCCCTGGCTGGGAATCGAACCAGCAACCTTTGGGTTTGCACGCCAGCGCCTCATCCTATGCCACCACCAGCCAGGGCTTAGTTTTAGGTTTATTTTTCTAATGTGAAAAATACCAGCTTATTTTGGGCTATAAGAAAAGATGGGAAAATAGTAAATGAATAGCAATTCTAATCTCTATCTTCAAATATTGAGCCATTTTTTTCCCGTTATCCACACACATAATAGACATTTCTAGTTAGGATGGCTGCTGCTACGATCTGAATGTTCATATCCCCTCAAGTTCACACGTTGAAATCTAACCCCCAATGCGGTATGTTAGGAGGTGGGGTTTTGGGGGTGATTAGGTCAGGGTGCTGCAGCCCTCAGGAATGGGATTAGTGCCCTCACTCAAGGCACCCCAGGGTACTCCCTTGCCCTTTCTCTTGTGCCAACAGTGAGCAGGTACCACCGGTGAACCAGGAAGCCCTCACCAGACGCTGAATCTGCTGGCATCTTGATCCCAAACTCCCCAGCCTCCAAAACTGTAAGAAATAAATGTTTATAAGCCACCCAGCTTTTGGTATCATTTGTTATAGCAGCCTGAATGGACTAGAACAGCAACATAACAACAACAAAAAGCAGCTGCGGAACTTTGTGGCATAAAACCACCATTTGTTATTCTGTGGGTCAGGAAAGGAAGTGGGGCCAGGCACAGTTGGGGACAGCTCATCTCTGCTCTGTGATGTCTGGGGCCTCAGCCTCAGGCTGAGAGGCTCAGGGCTGGAAAACCATCTGAAGTGTCCCCCGTCCCCTACCCCCACCCCCCAGGGACTGTGCTGGCCTTCAGCACCTGCTGTCAGTTCCTCCAGGGTCAAGGCCTCTCACAGCGTGGAGGCCAGGTTTGAAGGCGCATGTCCTGAGAGAGAGAGCCAGGTGACAACAGTTTCTCTGACCTGGCCTCAGGGGTTAAATGGCATCACTTCCAGTGCCTGCTTATGGTGAAAACCTTCAGAAAGGCCTGCCAAGTTCAAGGACAAGGAAGAAAGAGCCCAGCTGTGGACTAGTTCTGGAAGAGCATGCAGACCAGAAATACATCCTGCTGTGGCCATTTTGGGAAAAGGCAATCTGCCACATGACATTTTAAAGACTATTTTCATACTACACAAACAGTTTTGTAGATGAGTGTGCTACTTTTAAGTTAAAGTATAACATTCAGAGCCCTGGCTGGTGGCTCAGTGGATAAGGCGCCTGCCTGCGAACCCAAAGGTCGCTGGTTCGATTCCCAGCCAGGGCACATAACCAGGTTGCAAGCCAGGTCTCCAGCCAGGTCTATAGCTGGAGGCAGATGAAAGGCAACTGTACATTGATGTTTCTCTCCCCCTCTCTCTTCCTCTCTCTCTGGAAATAATAAATAAAATATTTTAAAAATTAATTAAAGTATAACATTCAGATGGTGAAGGGATCTAATCTTGAGTGTGCAGCTCAGTGATTAAGCATGGACCCCTGGGGATCCACCACCCGATCAAGGTGGGGAACGTCCCGCCGAAGCAAGGTCCCGGCGTCTCTTGTTCTCTATCCTGACATCTGTCACCAACGCTGAGCTCTTTTAGCCTGTGATTTTCCTAAATGTACTGTCAGTGGGTTCCCATGCCAGTCTTCACTTTGGATAGCTTCATGGTTCACAAATTTATGGAAATATCATGATTTATTTAACCAATAGCCTGCAGCTGGGCTACTAGGGATTCTGCAAGTTGCAGTCAGGAAAATCGAGCGATTCTGGGTAAGGAGGGCCTGCCAAGAGCACCTTGACTCCTGGCATCATGGGAATAGCTGGATGCCTTCACCCCAGCCCTGGACTTCTGGGGGCACCTATATGAGGCAACCAAGCAGTGCTGGTTATGAGCAGAGAGGGGCCCCTTGACCATGTGGGTTGACCATCTGCAGTTGTCCCTGTCACCATCTGAATATCTCTGATGTACGAACCACATGCCCCAGAGTTGAAACGTACAGCATGAGGCAAAAGTAGGTCTATAGTTGTTTACATGGGAAACAATACAATAGTTAATAATAACACAGGAGGAAATTCTGTGTTCAGCATGCTCGCAGGCTGGAACCTACTTTTGCCCCACCCTGTACCTGACATTGTGTCTTGCTGTCCCCTTGGCGTACATGCCCTTGTGCTTTCTCTTCCTGGATGGCATCTGTGCCTGCCTGTGTCACTTGCAGGATGCTCAAGTAGAAACATACTTTGCAGTGAAGTAGCATCAGCTTGCTCTGCAGACCATTAGGGGCTCCTGTGAATGGGTCCTCTTCCTTGTCCACAGTCATCCAGGAAGCAGAGGGAGGGAAGGAGAGGCCCAAAGAAGAGGGAGGAAGAGGGGAGGTGGGCTGGGGGAAGAGAGGACCATTATTCAGATTTTGTTAGCAAGGCAGCCGGGACGCAGATGCCGCTGGGTTTACAAATCGGGGCTGGAGGCCCCTGGTGCTCAAACACAGGATGCAGACTCTCTGTCTGCGACTCGTTTTTCCTAAGGAAAATGAAATTCCAAAAATAGTTGCAGTGACTTGAAGAGAAAATGTTACGCTTGCGTCTCCCGTTTTTAGCTACATTCCTCATTTGTATTCGCGTTTGAATTCCTTGTTTAAAAGTTTGAACTGGGAACGGATGCTGCCCACGAAAGCCAAGGCCAAGGTCGGGGAACACATCACAGGCACGGGAGACACTAAAGGAGAAGACGGGACAAATGGAAAGGAACCCCTTTCCTCGGGTACCTGGTACTGAAGGCGGCTGGGCGGAAGTGCCCCTCCTGGTCATCTGGCTTCCACGGAGGGAGCTGTCGTGAGGTGCAGGGAAAGCCAGGCAACCCCTGGGTGGCAGGTCAAAGGCTGGGCCTGCGGATGTTCATGGACCCAGCACGGGCAGGTTTGCGAGAAGGGTGTCGGCAGGCAGTGCTTTCTAGAATCCGAGTGATGGGTCCCAGCACCGGGAGGAGCAGGGGAGGATGCCTTTGGGAGCCAGGTGGCCATGGGCCCTGGGCTGCCCTCAGAGCCGCCGTCCTTTACAGGCTTCCCTTTAAGTGACTGGATCCAGGTCCAGTCAGCCTTTGTCCAGCCAGGTGACTCGGGACAGATGGGACAGTGTTTTCAGGAGCGGGCAGGGCCAGGGGTGGGGAGTGAGTCGTCCCACTCACGGGAGGCTGTGGAATGAGTGCTGAAGGTGGGCCCCATGGTGTGTCTGTCCGCTGCTGCATTTGCTCACCCATCCAGGCGCAGTGATGGGTTCAGCATGGGCTGGAAATCCAGTAGCCTAGGCGGAGGGTGCAGGGACGGACAACAGGCTTCCGGGTGTGTGGACAAGATGGAAGACAAGCAGGGGCTGCCCTCATTCCCACCCCCCAACCCCAGCATCAACCTTGGAGACCCTTCCAGAGGAGGGGGCACAAAACTGGGAAGTCCTGGAGAGCCGCAGGGTTGATGGGAACTGTGGGGGTGGGGGTGGGATGGAGGGGTGGGCACAGCTGCCAGGTTAGAGGGGCCAAATGCCCCACTTTGCCTCGAGGGGGTTGTTTCTCTGACCAGCAGCCCAGCCCACAGCCTCGTAGTGGGAGAGTCCGGTTGGGGCAGATTCCAGTCCTGCAGGGTGAGGAGCTGATGGAAACTGGGCACTGTCTGACCAGCCTTCCTCAGACACCCTTCTGGCTGCCCCCCCCACTCCCTCCTGCTCCCCAGGGAAGGTGGCCATAACATCAAGCAGAAAGCAGGAGTCATAGAAAGAACTGACCGGGGACAGGTAAACATGGAAGAGGGGACTGATCGGTGGGACCTGCACGCGAATGCTTGGGGTAGGATGGTTTGCAGTGGGGAGGGGCTGGTGTCCGTTGGCATCTGTCATAGGGAAAGAGGTGAGTCACCTGTAGAGGGGGGACTTGGGATTCTGGACCCCGAGAGCTGTGCACACAGAATAAGAATTCATCTTAAGTTGCAGTGCCGAGTGAAAGTAAGAAGCCAAACAAGGCCAATAGAGGAATGTTACTTATGCAAATTAAATAGAAAACAATGCTATGTATCAACAGATGAATGGATACCAAAATGTGGTCTATCCATACAGAGGGGAATGGAAGGAGATCCTAACACTGCAACAGGGATGAATCCTAAGACACTGTGCTAAGTAAAATTAGCCTGTCACAAAAGGACAAGTTATTTGAGGACTCTAAAGGACCCAAAATCAGAGACAAAGGGTAGAATGGTAGGTGCTAAGGGCTAGGACAGGGGGAGTGGGGAGTTAGTATTTAATGGGAACAGTTTCAGTTTGGGAAGATGAAAAATTCTGGAGGTGGATGGTGGTGATGGTTGTATAGCATTGTGACTACTTAATGCCACTGAACTATGTGCTTAAGAGTGGTTTATATGGGCCCTGGCAGGGTAGCTCACGGGGTAGGAGTGTTGTCCTAATGCACCAGGGTACAGGTTCCATGCCAAATCAGGCACATGTAGGAATTAACCAGTGAATGCATAAGTAGAACAAAAAGTTGATATTTCTCTCTCTCTCTTCCTTTTTCTCTAAAATCAATATATCAAAAATATTTTAATGGTTAAGATGGTAAATTTTATGTTAGGTATATGAGTATTTTGTCATAATAAAAATGTTTAACAGCCCTGGCTGGTCCGCAGTGGATAAGGCACCAGCCTGAGAACCCAAAGGTCGCTGGTTTGATTCCCAGCCAGGGCACATAACCAGGTTGCAGGCCGGGTCTCCAGCCAGGTTCGTAGCTGGAGGCAGGTGAAAGGCCACCATACATGGATGTCTCTCTCCCTCTCTATCTCTCTCCCCTCCCCTCTCTCTAAAAATAATAAATAAAATCTTTAAAAAGTTTAACATTTTAATGTAGGTGAACCGTAAAACCTCCAATAGTGGGCATTATGAGTGGACACACACAAGTAATAGGACACAAAGCAAACACACTTGGACATTTGGGCCTAAAAAGGAATAAACAGGCAATGTGGGCCGCCGTGCCGGGAGGCCATAGCCCATTGTTCAGTCCACAGATGCGCCCCCATCCTCACCAAGGAGTGAATAGGTGCGGGCTGGGGTGGCTTCCACGTGCCCCTTCCGAACTGCAGTTCCCACAGGTGCTTTCACTGCTGTCTGGCGGTCTCCTCTACCTGGACCCAGATACCAACTGCACCCAAAGCGTGTGGCCACACCCAGGACCACGGACAGCGCAGCCTCCTCTGAGGGGCTGGGATCCCTGCAGGGTGCTCGCACAGTGGGCGCTCAAGATGCTTCTGTCAAGTGAGTGCGTGTTGGGCCTAGAGAAGAGGGGACCTCTCTCTTCACCTGGAAAAACAACTGTTTCCCATTCAGGAACCCCCAAGGTGGTGGGATCAGCCTCACTCCAAAACTCAGAAGCACAGAATCACCACTTTCTAAATTTATCAAGGACTCGACTGGGGTTTTATTTATTTATTTATTTTAAAAAATATTTTATTATTTTCAGAGAGAGGGGAAGGGAGAGAGGCAGAGGGGGAGAGAAACATCAGTGTATGGTCGCCTTTCACCTGCCTCCAGCTACGGACCTGGCTGGAGACCTGACTTGCAACCTGGTTATGTGCCCTGACTGGGGAATCGAACCAGCGACCTTTGGGTTTGCAGGCCAGAGCCTTATCCACTGAGCTACCAGCCAGGGCTGGGGTTTTATTTTAAACCTTGATTCTGCCTGATGACAAGGTGATGGGGAGCTTAAGCTCAGCCAATGCAGGGCTTCAAGCTTTGGGGTTGACCTTGCACTCTCTGGATTGCCCCCTTCTGTGTCACAGTTTTCTGGCGGGCTTGGCTCAGCTGGGGACAGGCTCCCTGTGGGAACCACTCAGCTAAGCCTAAGGACCCCTGCTCCTGGGTGCAGCCTGACCTTCTGACCCTGACCTGACCTTCAGAAAAGGAAAGTAGAAAACCTGTTTGGCTCTGGCCTGGCGGTTCGGTTGGTTGGAAAGACCAAAATGGTGTGGGTTTGATTCTTGGTACGGGGCATGTACAGGAGGCTATTGATGCCCCCCCACTTCTAAAATCAATAAACATATCCTTGGGTGACTAAGGATAAAAGAATAGCTGTTTGTTTATGGTGGCTAACACAGGAGTTTGCTCTGGACTGTCCAGGCTTGCAGCCCCATTTCCAGCCCCCTGTGACAGACAGGGTGTCACCCACCCTGCATGAGCATGCTGCCAAATTTGGATTGATGTGTGCAGTCTTTGACACGACGGAGTCCGTCAGGATGCCCAAGTAGGGGGAGCTGCGAGGAGGCCAGGAAAGAGGCCAGGACTGGGCTTACACCAGCAAGCCTTGGTGGCTTTGAATAACTCAGTGCCAGGATTCCTCCGAGAGCAGTGGCTGCAGGGCAACTCTGGGTAATCGCTGGGCGAGACATGTATTCAAGGAGTGATTCCTGGTTGGGTGGCCCAGTTGGTTGGAGCATCGTCCCATGCACCAAAAGTTTTCGGGTTCAGTTCCAGGGCAGGGTGCATGCCTTAGCTTGAGGGTTTGATCCCTGGTAGGGGTGCATATGGGAGGCAACCAATCAATGTTTCTCTCTCTCTCCCTCTCTCACTAAAATTAATAAGACATACCTTTGGGTGAGGATTTTAAGAAAATAAAGGAGGCTAAGTGCCTGGAACCCAGAGTTGCTAGGTAGCTACTATGCTACCTAGCAACTCTGACCCATGACCCCAGCCCAAGCCCCAGCCCAGGACATGTGGTTGGGATGTGGTTGGTGCTGAGCGCCCTGCTGCCCCCTTGGGCCCAGGGTGCTGTCTTGGCTGCCTGGGCACCTGGGGACAGAGGATGGCACCTGACTGCTGAGCCCTCCCCGCTCTTTCAGGGGTCAGGGGAGCAAGGTCTTAACTCCCACCTAGATGGCAAGTTCCCACCAAGTGAGAAGGCCATGCAGGCCCTGGGCATAGAAAATAGGAATTGTCCACAAGAATGACCAAGTGAGGGCTCAGCTTCCAGGGACGTCCCAGGACCTCTCAGGACTCTTTCGCTGGGGTAGAGGAATTGCTGACTCAGCCAAGTGTTATAGTATTGTGTTGATGTTTTTCAAATTACCTTGAAGTGTTCTTTCAGATTTCTTGTGTTCAGAGCTATATTGTGAACATTAAAAAAAAACAAAAAAGGAAAAAAAAGAAAAACGTTCTTCAAATACTTTAGCTTTGTGCTACTTGTTCTCAGAATATAAAAGGATACTTAGGTTGTGAAACCCAGGGCTAAATATCTACCCCAACTTGGGCTCTAATGAACTAAAAATTGTCTTACTAAGGATGAATGTGCTGGACCCCAATTCTCATCCAGGTTCTCACAAGGAGAGGCTGTTCAGCATTTTTGCCCTTTGCAATAAATGGCCAGGCCCTGGCTGGTGGCACAGTGGATAAGGCGCTGGCCTGCGAACCCAAAGGTCACTGGTTCGACTCCCAGCCAGGGCACATAACCAGGCTGCAAGCCAGGTCTCCAGCCAGGTCCTTAGTTGGAGGCAGGTGAAAGGCAACCATGCATTGATGTTTCTCTCCCTCTCTGCCTCTCTCCCTCCCCCTCTCTCTGAAAAATAATAAATAAAATCTTTAAAAATAATAAAAATAATAAATGGCCAGATGTGCAAACAACTCTCAGAGAGCTGCCTGGGGGTCAAGGTCAACGATGGCTTGGGCAGAGTGGATGTTGGTGTGCCAGGAGGTGCCCGGGGCCTCAGGTCCGTGGTTGGGCAACTTCACAAAGTCCTGGATGGTGAAACAGGCAGCGTGCCTCTTAGTCACACATGGTCTCTGCTGTGGCACCTTGGAGACCAGCCTCCAAGTTCAAGATGGCAGCACTCGCTTGTCTTGAACTAAAGTTCACATCCAGCTGAACTCAGCAGTGGCCCTTGTGTAGGGAGGGGCCCCATGAGGCCTCTGTGGGAGGCTGCTGGGATAAAGTTAGCTTCCACCCCAGCCTGATCTATGCAAACTAGGTAATGCTGGTCAGCTTCACTGAGGCCAGCCCACGGCAGGCAGAAGCCACCATGAAAAATCTCTCTGACAGTCCCCGAATATAGGCTTGCTTGCTGTCTCTGGGGCCCAGCTTGTCCCTGTGTCCCTGCAGGCCCCCAGGGTGAGCTGGAGGACTTTCAGACAGGCCTCCTAGGACTGTGCAGGGGACCAGAAGGACAGCCCAGCCAGGGGCTGCAGGACGCAGCTGCTGAGGGAGGGCCCGTCGGGCTAGCCAGGAGTCACCTCCCAGGCCCAGCTGCAGGGCTAGGCTTCCTGCAAACCACGATCCCAATTCCGGAGCAGGGCTGCCAAGCCCATGACCCGTGTTTATAGTTTTCACGGAACCCAGGGGATAACTGGGAGCCTCCCCACCCCTGCGGCCTTGGGGTCTAGAGCTGCTGTGATCAGGAAACACAAGCAACTGCTTGTTCCCCGGCCATCCCCCGGGCCCACCCAGCTTTGAGCAACTGGGATGTTTACTAATCTGTCCTGTAAACAGTTGTTTTCCCAGTGTTAAATATTAATAAAGAGCTGCCTCCACAGCGCATCTGCTTCAAGTGTTTAAGTAATTGCCACCCTGTCCCTAAGCGACCAGCTCAAACTGCTCTGTGACTGTCCTCACCTTCCTGTCCGTGATGGTGACATAAACGGCCCATGTTGCCAGTCTCTCCGCCTTCCTTCCCCCGTCACGGTCACTCACTTGCTCTCTCCCCCCTCTCTCTCTCGTTCTCTCTGGCACGGGTTTCCGTGTCCTTCACGATTTCATGGATGGAAGATTCGCTCTTGTCATAGAGCTCAGCAACCTCGGCGTAAGACAGCTGTTTCTTTATTTAGTCACGAACTTTCACCTTTTCACTTAAAGGAAGCCCCTTCCGGCTTCTCTTTGGCATATCTGGATGGTCAGCGTCGTTACTCTTGCAGGGTGGGGCCATTGTTAGGTGAACTGAGGGGGACTTGGACACCAGCACTGTGGTGCCAGGACAGTGAATTCGATAACTGGCTACGAAGCAACTGGTGGGCTGGGAGCATCCACAGCGCGGAGATGCTGGACCAGGGAATGCTGCCCTGGGCTGGGCAGAGCTGGACAGCACAAGACATCATCGTTTTACTCAGGGCAGCACACAACTCCAAACTTCACGCACTGCTTTCCCCCCAAGTTTTCTATTCAGTATTTTTGGACGTGGTTAACTGCCGGTAACTGCAACGGTGGAGAGCAAAACCGTGAAGGGCAGGGGTGGGCTGCTGAGGACAGCACACAGGCCGCTGCATCTCATGCTCCTTGCGTCTAAATGGAGAGAAGCACCGCACCTGCTCACAGTGCTGAAAGGCCTTTCCTCAGGCCCGGTTCAGTGGTGCCTGAACATAGCAGGCTGATGACATGTGCTTGAGCTGTGGCGAGGCCACAGGCTATCATCTGGGGACAGCAGGTCAGCAGAGCAGTGAGGTGGGCGGCCTTCCAGGCACGCCAGCTGGAGACTGAGTCAAAAGATCTGGCCGTCAAAAGATTTGAACAAAACAATTGGTGAGCCAAAAAGCAAAAGGCTGGGTATGCAGGGAAGAGAAACAGAGCCTGCAACTCAACACTGTCAAGGTCCAGCTTTCTGGGGGTGGGGAGGGTGGCGATCCCACCCTGAACCCCACGAGGCACGGGCTGAGAGCTGGCAGGCTTAGGGGGTGGGCAAGAGCAGTGTGAAAATGACAAGGCTGATGGGAAATCTGTTTAGGGTATATAGGCCTCCCTACCCCGTGAAGACAGAGCAGGTACAGCCTCGGGCTCCAAGTAGACTTTTTTAGAGAACTTGAACAAACTTGACCATGAAGAACGAGACTTGCAATGTAGGCTGATTTGCTCAAAAGGTGTGCTTCTCATGATGTGTCCACCCCGCCAGCAGCATCGGCATCACCCAGGGAATTGATCAGAACTGCAAGTTCTCAGGCCCCACCCCAGGCCTGAGTCAGAAACTTTTCTTGTCCGCGTGTCTGCAGGTCCCCAGGAGACTCGGAGGCTGAGAGGAAGTGGGCTCAGGGTCACCGAGTACAATTCTCTCTCTCCTTATCCATGAAGAAAATTTTTTTCCTGACTTTTTTAGAGAGAGAGGAAAGGAGAGAGAGAGAAACATCAATGTGAGAGGGAAGCATTGACTGGTAGCCCTGGTCCAGGGATCAGCTCACAACCCAGGCACGTGCCCTGATCGGGACTCGAACCTGCAACCTTTCTGTTGTGAGGTGACGCTCCAACCCACAGAGCCACGCCAGCCAAGGCAAAGTTCTCGCGTTTTATTAGTGCAGAATCAGCAGATAGTTTTTAAAGATGCCAAATGAAGTAAAGATAATAAGCCTATTGCCAAGAGTTGTGCTGGTGAATAAATGGGTTGTTCTTAAGAACGGAAACAAGGCCAAGAGCTACAGAGCTGTGTCACGGCCGTCCCTGGGTAGACTCCCCAGAGAGGATGGCTGTCCCCTCCCCTCTGGACAGTTTTTTATCCCTTGCCATTTGCTTCCGAAGATATTTCCACAAGTTTTTATGTTTCCTTGAGCTGTAAGGGCTTGCTACAGAGCTTTTTGGGCCTGTTCATCTTCCAGTAACTACCGCAAGGTTGTGTGTATCTTCACAAAGTCAATGTTGTTTGTTTAACATCTCAAATGGATGCTTTGGGCCAAAGACACATTTGCCTTCCCTTCCTGTTGCTCTGGGCAGGATGGGGAGCCGGGGTACAGCCCCAGGGACCCACGGAGGGGCTGTTCAGGCCTGTGGCCGCTCTCCAGGCTGAGGCCACTGTGTGCATTTGGGGCACCCCCAGCGCCAGGCTCAGGTCTGACGGTGCAAGATGGGACAGGCAGCCACTGCCTAGATGCACTTCCCTGGTGGCACACAGTCGTGTGATCCAGGGCATGTTTCTCCACCTCCCAAGTGTCCATTTCTCAGTCTGGTGGGGGTTAATGGTACCATGTCCTGCATGGGGACCTAGGAGGCAGTGGCCACCGCACCACTCCTTCCTTGGGGTGTCTTTAAGCCCCCACCTCTGCCAAGGGTCCTTCGGCAGGGAGCAGGGGCCCGGCTGCTGAGCTCTGCCGCATTCTGCCTGCAGGGCCGCCTGGCTCAGACTTGCAGGTACCTGCTTGGTCCTCTGGCACCTGAGTCCCAGCCTGTTCGCTGGCGTCTCCAGCACATTGTGTGTGCTGGTCCTTAGTCTGCACACACTTTGCTGTCAGTTTTTCTTGCCTTGCTTCAGGTCTGTCTTGGCTCTAACTCCAGGTACTGGCCTGATCCTCCCAGCTCTGTGTCTACCCATTTTGGCTTTAGTAGAGGCCATGAAGTGGCCATAGTAGCTTTACTGTAAACAAGGGGCTGGAGAAGACATATAAAGATATGGCAACTTTTATTCTTAGCAAGCACTTATTGTGTGCCAGATACTGTTCTAGGCAGTTTACGTATGTTAACTCATGTATTCCACTTCCCAACCTAATTTTATCTCTCTTCTGTAGATGAGGTGATGAGGAACAGAGAGGTTAAGTGACTTGCCCAAAGTCACACAGCAAAGAAGGTGAAAGAAAGGATTTGAATTCAGGTTGCAGAGTCTGGGCTCTTAACTCCCAGACTCTACAGCCTGTCTCGGAGTGTTGTTGATAACCTTGACATACAGTAAAGACAAATTCTATGAGACACTTTAATACCCAGAGTCCAGAGGAGAATACAGATAACCCCATGGTGACCCCTCAAAGGCCTGGATACTTAAATAATATTATCTGCATTTGTTTCCCAGGGCTTCCGTAACAAAGGACCACAAACTAGGTGGCTTAGGAAAACGAAGATCTGTCACCTCACAGGTCTGGAGGCCAGAGGTGCAAAATCAAGGTTTCAGCAGAACCACACTTTTAGGAGCTTCTTCTAGTGCTTGACCCTCTGCCTTCCTTGTCCCTAGGGCGTGCCTCCCTTTCCTCTTATAAGAACACGAGTCCTCACTGTGCCCCCAGCTGCAGTGTGGCCTCATCTTGCCCTGGTCAGATCTGCAAAGACCCCACTTTCAGAGAAGGTCACATTCACAGGAGGGGTTAGGATTCAGCGTAGCTTCTGCAGAGACTCCATTGAACACGTAGTACACATATCTCTGTCCTGTGTGTGATAACTAACAATTTTCAGAATATGCAGCAATACCCCGCCTCCAGCACATGAACCACCGTCTTAGGAAAATCCTATTTTCCTCACAAGCTTTTCATTTCTGACATCAGCCAGCAGCAGTCCCACTGGGGCATCTCGGCCGGGAGCATGGAGCAACTAGACTCAGTGGTGACATTCTTGGCTGGTCCCACTGTTCTGCTCCATCGTTGCAAGGAAGAGGGTCAGTGTCTTGTGTGACCTGCCCGAGGTCACACCACCAGTCCTGCGCCCCGGGCTCCTGTTTTCTCCACTGAGTGGTGGCATCCAAGCCACTGTCATTGCCTGTGGGGGCCCGGCTGAGCTGGGTGGCTGGCGGCTGAAGGAGACCTGTAACTGATGCTGCTGCTTCTTGCCCAGTGTCCCCTCCCCCGCCCAGTCCTTCCCCCAGGATCTGCTTTCTCTCTTGGCCTCTGCACCTCCCAGGACCCCCCCCCCGCATCTGAGCAACTTTGCTTTGACTCCCCATTGCTCCCACCCTGCCTCCCACCATGCCTCCTGTGGTCCTAGGGGCCATGCTGAAAGGGAGCCTGGGGATGTCACCCCTTGTCATGTGTGGGTCTTGCGTCCTCGATTCCAATATGTTGACACAAAGTTGCACCGAGATTATTCTGTTTCATTCTGGAATTTCGGAATACATGTGAAAAAGGGTGCCCAGAGAGGGGTCAGCCCTGGAGAGATGAGGGGCAGTGGTGATTGATGGGACACTGGGGTGGGGGACAGCTGCTGATGTTCTCTGTCTGGGTGCTGTTTACAGGGCTGGATTCGGTTAGTAAAATCATCTGACTGTGCCATCTGGTGTGGGCACTCTTCTGGAAATGTGTAACATGTCAGTGAAAAATGTTCATGGTCACTGAGGTAGAGGGCAAAATGGGTGAAAGGGGCCAAAAGGCACAAACTCCCAGTTATAAAATCCATAAAAACTGGGGTTGTAACGTACAGCACAGTGACTGTAGTGAATACTACTATGTTGCATGTTTGGAAGTTGCTAAGGGGCCCTGGCTGGTGGCTCAGTGGATAAGACGCTGGTCTGCAACACCCAAAGGTCGCTGGTTTGATTCCCAGCCAGGGCACATAACCAGGTTGCAAGCCAGGTCTCCAGCCAGGTCCATGGCTGGAGGCAGGTGAAAAGCAACCGTACATTGATGTCTCTCTCCCTTTCTGCCTCTCTCCCTTCCCCTCTCTCTGAAAAATAATAAAATCTTTTTTAAAAAGCTGCTAAGAGGGATAGATCACAGGAAAAAAAATGTTTGTAACTGTGATGCTGACTATTAAGCAGACTCCTGGTGGTGACCATTTGTGATATATACTGTACAGACTTGAATCACTACGTTGTGCTCCTGAAACTAACATAAAGGCATATTTCAATTATACCTTCATTTTTAGAGAGTGTTTTAGTTTATTATTTTTAAAAGATTTTATTTAATATTTTTTAGAGAGAGGGAAAGGGAGAGAGGGAGAAGAGGCATCAATGTATGGTTGCCTTTCACCTGCCTCCAGCCACGGAGCTGTCTGGAGTCCTGGCTTGCAACCTGCTTATGTGTCCTGGCTGGGAATCGAACCAGTGACCTTTGGGTTCACAGGCCGGCACCTTATCTACTGAGCCACCAACCAGGGCTGACCGTGTTTTAGTTTAAATAAAGGAAACACCCAGATCAGCATTTGTGCTTTGGTGCACAAAGAAAATGAGATCTTATCGACCCATTTTATCCATCTTTCGAGTTTTCCTTGGAACCCTCTGGTTCCAGCCCCTCTTTGACGGCTCCCTGCATCCATGTGCCGGTGAGGTTTGTGGCGGTTACTGGAGGGACCTGTAGGGCCCCAGATGTCTGTGCCATTGGCCTGCTCTCGGACTGGCACAGGATCCCCATTCTGCCTGTTTACGGCTCTGGAATTCCCATTTGGATGGTTTGGTGAAGTGGTTGTGGAGGCCCTGGGCTGGTGGACACCGGTTTCATCAAGCACGGTGAAGTTCATATCCACCCCCGGTTCTGCAACGTTCACATGAAGAGAGTTAAACCCTAAGTAACTGCCATGAGAGACGTTCTACCAGACACTGTTCAAACTGGAGCCTGGACCCACTCCAAGAAGGATAAACTTACTATTAATGATAATAATATTTTGCACTTGGTCTAGTAAAAATATTTTGAATACAGCAGAGGCAAGGATATGAATGTTTGCTCTGCGCTATTTATCAGGAAATGCTTCTGCTTGTTTATTATGTTAGGGCTTTGTATACAGAAACATTTTTTCCCTCTCTCACCACCGGGGGCTATATTTCTTGTGGGTTCCTCCATCCAGGGTTTAACAGGAAGTTACCGTTTGCATTTAAATGGGATATTTTTAAAACCTGTCTGTAACTGGCGAAGGACAGCTCCGCTGAAGCTGAAGGTGTGGAGTTGCGGAAGGTTCCCTCTGACTGATATTCTTCCTCTGGAAATGATATCTCAGTGGCTGTGAAACAGGAAATTGAAAAGCACCAAGTCCAGTGTTGATTGGAGTGGAAGAGGGTATGGTGGTGGTGGTAGGGTAAATGGTGATGGAAAAAAAAGATACAATAAATACAGTGCCAGTCCAAGAGATTGTTCCATATCAATGCTTACCTGTCGTTGCATCCGTGGAGGTTCAGCGATACCCCGGAAATAAGGATTTTTTAATAATTGGAGGGTGGATCTGAAGAGTCACTCTTAGTTCCGTCCAAAGATAACCTATGAGAACAGGTTATGTTCTCATAACCTATGGGGCAAAGGGAGCATCTGTATTCTCTCCTCGTTGACAGGGGAGGAGGAAAACTGTGTATTCATTCAGCCTGGGAGTCGTCTTTCTGCAGTAATTATGAAAAGTTTTCTGAAAGAGCATTCACCTTCTCCAGGGGCCGGGTGTCTGCTGTGTGATCTGTCACCTCTGAGGACATTCTGGCATCCATCAAACAACAGCACCAGGTGACGCTCAGAGTGGCGAGGGCCCCAGCAACAGTCCCTCGGATGGGCATTTTGGCATCCATCTCCAACACAGAGCCTCCGACAATGCATCATTCGCAGGATAGGATCACCCAAGGACCAATATGCTCAGTTTAATTCCAAGATGTGGCCTCAGGTTGCTTATTGGGTCTACAATGTGGCAATTCAGTATCCTGCTTGGAGTCACAAATCTTGCTGCAGTAAAATTGGCCTGGCTCAGATCCCTCCCCAGTGACCACGTTCCCCACACAACACTGGACAGGAGATGTGTGTCGTGCAGCCCAGACATGGCACCAACGGGCTCAAGAACTTGAAAGGTTGACCAACTCCTACTTAGGCATTTCTGTAAGTTAAGGAAAAACCAATTATCTGTTTATTTTGCAGAAGCTTAAGGGCTCGGAGAACTACGGGAAAACAGACTTCTGGTTTAAGATGGTGGATTTTACAAATGGATTTCTCTTGTTCCTCCAAATCCCAGTAAAGAGGTACAAAATGAAAAAGTCTCCCGAAACGGGGAGGAGGGGTGTGGAGAACGGGGTCCAGGCAAACAAGACACTGAGACAGACCCAGGGAGCTGCAGAGCAGAGGGCAGAAGTAACAGATGGGACAGAGTCAAGGGGGTTCCCAGAGGACCACAGTGATGGGTCATACACAGCCAGGAGCAGCCTTCCCAGCGGGACGTGGGGAGTGAAGGAGGGCGTGAAACAGGCTGTTTAAGGAAAGCTTTGTTGACACAACTGATGTGCCCGTCAGTCCCTTCCCTGAACCCGTCCCCACTTCACAGGGAGAGACTTGGGTGGGACCTTTACCTGCAGGCACACTGACGATGAACAAACTGGAAAGCTCTCCCAGAGGACGTGACCATGGAGACTCAAGTCAGGGCCCCTCTCTTAAATGGAAGCAAACAGTCAAGGACCGCGCACCATGTGCAGAAAATCAGTGACAGGAGCCCAGCGGAGCAAGGCAGGGGGAGTAGAGAGAGAAGGAGAAATGCACCCTGAAAGAAAGAGAAACAGTGTGATGAGCAGAAGAAAGCACAGTTGAAATCTGAGATATATCCCTGCCCATCAGATAGGACTACTCCGTTTCACTGATAGCGTAATGGGAATATTGTGCCTCCTGAAGCCACTGAAAGTGTAGACAAAATAGATGAAAGTGACCTTCGGACATCAGACATCAACATGGGGGTGGCTGGCTGAGGGAGGGACAACAGGAGAGGGAGCACTCAGGGTGTCCCAGGCCGTTGGGGGTGGGGGTTCCTCTCTGAGCTAAGAGGAGACAGAGCTGGGAACCTGGCAAGGCCTCAGTGCCTGGATTCCTAGGGCAGAATACTGGAGGAGAGAGCGTTGGAGATCACCCAAGTCCCCCAGCTCCTTCACCTGAGCACAGGCAAGTGCATGCGTGGGAGGCCACCCAAGAGAGCAAGGGAGCAGCTTCAGGGCTGGGAACAGTTCACGTCTCCATGAGCCGGAGGGAAAACCTCGTGATACATAGGGAGTTGGGTAGCAACATCAGTGCCTGGGGGTGGGCATACTGGCCTCAGGTGAAAGGTTGGTCTGGTGCAGCCTAGCAAAGCTGGAATGGACCTTAAAAACATCAGACTGTTTCCAAGTAATTTCACTTGATCCAAGAGCACAATTTAAGAGTATTTATACCAATAGAAAAATCCATGAGCCAATAAAACGAAATGCACAGTCTCTGGAATCAAGTAAAATTTTATCAAGCATGCAGGGAAATATGACCCACAATGAAACGTCGATGTGAGAAAGCCCAGAAATGACCAGAATGATAGAATTAGACAACAATTATTATAACCATATTCTCTCTGCCCACAGAGGTAGAGGAAAGATGTAATGTGTTCAGTAGAGACATCAAGCGCATAAAAGAGAACCAAACCAAAATTCTAGATGTAAAAAATAACACCACACAGAACTAATAGCATATTAGACACTGAAAAAGAATAGCTTGAAAACATAACAAAAGGAATGATCCAAATGAAATACAGAGAGAAAAATGGCAGAAAAAAAAAAAACCTCAACAGAGCATCAGTGAGCTGTGGGACAACTTGAAGCAGCCTATTTTGCATGTCATTGGTACTTTAGAAGGAGGAGATAGATAGTGGGGTGAGGCGGAGGTACGAGACAAAAATGTATTTGAAGAAACAATGCCCACAATGTCCCCAATTTGGTGAAAATTATAAACCTAGATCTAAGAAACTCAATGAGCTCTATGAGAAACATAAAGAAAACAGCATCAAGGCGCGTGATGATCAAGTTGCTTAAAATCAAAGATCAAGAGAAAATTAAGAGCATCCAGGAAAAAAATGTATTGTGTTGAGATAAAAGTCATTGAGGCCCTGGCTGGTGACTCAGTGGAGAGCCACCAAAGGTCGCTGGTTCGATTCCCCAGCCAGGGCACATAACTAGGCTGCAAGCCAGGTCTCCAGCCAGGTCCGTAGCTGGAGGCAGGTGAAAGGCAACCCTCCCTTGATGTTCCTCCCACACTATTCCTTCCTCCCTGCTCTTCTCTCCGGAAATGATGAATAAAATATTTTTTTTAAAAAGTAATTGAGACTTCTTATTGGAAATAAAGCAAACCAAAGCCAGGGAACCAAAAGGGGAAAAAATTGTCTAACTAGAATTCTATACCTGGTGAAAATATGCTTTGGAAGACAAAGGCTAAATAATGACTTTTGGGGGCATATCAAAGCAGAAAGAAATTTTCACCTGCAGACACACATAACAAGAATTATTAAAAGAAGTCATAGACACAGATGGAAAATGACCCTAGATTTAAGTCCGGAGCTGCCCAAAGGAATGAAGCAGACCAGAAATGATGTGTGTGTGAATATAGATGACTTCCTTTTTTGTTTTGAAAAGACTTTTTCACCCTGGCCAGGTGGCTCAGTTAGTTGGAGTGTGGTCTCACGCACCAAAAGCTGCGAGTTTGATTCCTGGTCAGGGCACACGCATGGGTCGAAGGTTTCATCTCCAATTGGGGATGGTACAGGAGATAACCCAGCTATATTTCTCTCTCACATCAATGTTTCTTTCTCTCTCTCCCCCCTTCCTCTCTCTAAAAGCAATATAAACATATCCTTGGGTGAGGATTAAACTTTTTTTTTTCCTTTGGTTAAATCTCTCTTTCCTAATCAATATAATACAACAACATGGAAAGGATGCTACTTGCATGACTAGGTTATAAAACACCGTGACTTTGTCTCCATATTAGAGGGGCCTGCTGGCAAGAAACTAAGAGGGTCTCTAGCCAACAGGCAGCAGAGCACCGAGGTCCCAGTCCAACAACCCTTAAGGAACCAGATCCTTCCAACAACCATAGGATTCTTGCTCAGTGAGCCGCAGATGAAACCCACGGTCTGCTGGCCGACACCTTGGTTGCACTCAGCTAAACTATGCTTCCCTTCCTGATCCACAAACATCCTGGGATAAGGAATGTGTGCTGTTGGAAGGCGGTAAGCTTTAGTGTCATTGGTTGTGCAGTATTCAATTACGAATACCGGCAGTTTCTTAACAAGTTAAACACATCTCCCATATGATATGGCCATTCTACTCTTAGGTATTTTTTAAGATTTTATTTTAGTTTTAGAGAGCGGGGAAGGGAGGGGAAAAGAGAAGGAGAGAAACATTGATGTGAGAGAGCAACATGGATTGGTTGCCTTGAACATGCCCTCACTGGGGTCTGAACCCACAGCTCAGGCATGGGCCCTGACCGGGAACCGAACTGGCGACCTTTCACTTGGAGGGATGACGTCCAACCAACTCAGCCACCCCAGCCAGAGCCCTTAGGTATTTATTTACCCAAGAGAAATGAAAGCATGCACTCCGATAAAGTCTTGGACGTGAATGTTCATGGCAGCTTGCTTTGTAATAGCTCCAAACCGGAAACAACCCAAATGTCTATCAACAGAAAAATGGATAAACAAATTGTGGTGTGAGCGCTATATAATGGAATGCACATAGCAATTAAAAGGAATGAACTGTTGGTGCACGGAACATGAGTGAATCTGAAAATCTTTATGTTGAGTGAAAGAAGCTAAACAAAAGCAGAGTACATACTGTATGATTCTATTTATATAAAGTTGTAGGATATGCAAACTGCTCCGCAATGACAGAAAGATCAGTGGTTCTGTGATGGGGGGAAACAGGGAAGGGGAGGGAGGAAGGATTATAAAAAATTATGAGAAAATTTGGAGGGGTGATGGATATGTTATTAAATTGCGGTGAGGGTTTCACAGGCTTATCTGTATGTCAGAACATCACGCTGTACACTTTAAATATGGGTAATTACATATTAATTGTACTTCAATGAGGTTGATAAAAGATTATTGCTATGGGAGGGAAAACTTAGAAAACAAAATATAAATGTGGAATTTTTTTTAAAAGCTGAAATGAAAAATTTAGCAGGAGCCTAGAGAGAAAGCTGAGGAAATCCCACAATAATTAGAATGATTCCAACAAAGCAATGGGAAACATAAGCTAAAAAGTGAGAAAAATTAGACTGGACAGACAACAGAACAGCTTTAATAATAGAATTTACAAAAATAGAAGAGAGAGAAAATACAAGGGAGCATTTTACCTGAGAAACAATGCCAGAACATTTCCTGGACACAGAGGACATCGATTTCTAGACCCAGAGGTTCACCAGGTGCCAGGACCGGGGATAAAAGCAAAGCCACACAAAACACGCCAGTGAAAAGTTTTAAGACAGCAGGGACTTAGAGAAAAGCTACTAACACTCCCAGACAAAGTCTACTGTTTCATCCACTTCAGACTTCTCAACAGCAATGCCTAAAGCTAAATGATAATGGAGCAGGGCGCTCAAAATTCTACTGAAAAAGATTCCTGACCCAGCATTTGATATCCTCAGCCTAACTTTCCACAGACTGTAAGGATGGAATAAAGACAATTGGGCATTTTTAGACATGCAGTGTCTCAAACAAATGTTTTAATGCTCATGTTTTCTTTCTCAGGAAGGAGATGTTCTCTTCTGTTGAAGAATGTGGGGATGTACTTGTGATAGATACGTAAAAAAATAAAACCAAACAAATGGGAAAAAATAAAAATAAAAATGGTATAAGCAAGGAAAAGGAACCATGATGTGTAATATTGACATAGTCATAATAGTATAAATAAATGCTAAATATTGATCTGTCCAAAAATTATACCATTCTATTGGAAGCATGAGGTGAAAAAGAAATACTGTATATTTAAGGGTATGGAAGTAGAGTAAGAGAGCTGAAACTTTCCTGTCAATTGCCCCAAGTAAATACAAACAAACAAATTAATAAATAGGGATTTAAGCATGCTACTTAGAAATATGGAGACAAATACCAGAAGAGTAAAACCATGTAAGGTAGTGATTTCCAGGAAATGGGAATGAAACTGCTAACTTCATTGTGAGACTGCAGAACTGTTTAATTTTTAAAAACCATGTGAACATGCAACTTTGATCAAAATTTAAAAAATGAAGACAAGACAGAGGGAAGTTTCCCAGAACCAAAGAATGGTTGTCTGCAGACTTAAAGACCAAGTAGGGCAAAGAATAAAAGACTTATGTCTTGGTGCACACTTAGGAGATTTCAGACCATCAACCTACAGAGCTTCCAGGAGAAAAAAAAATTCCCCTTAAAATAGCAAAAGAAAGAAAAGAAAAAAAAATACTGGCCTCAGACATCTTCTCAGGACCGTTGGATACTAGAAGAAAAAATCTGGGAAATGCCATTTAAAACCCAATACCCAGAAAACTTATACATGTGAGCAAAATAGAGGTTTGTAAGTACTCAGAAAACTCACCTCCAAAGCACTTTTTCTGGGTATATTCCAGCAAAAGGCTTCAAGAAATAGTATAAGAGGTTTGGTATTTAAAAAGATCTTGCCAAGGTCATTTATTTTATTAACATAGAGTAAGGCAATTAAAAATCCCAAGAAAAACAAAAAGCCGCTCATGTTTATGTCAAACAGGAAGGAAACAAAAATGTTACATGAACGTACTGACCCTTCCTGTGGCTTGTAGTTAATGACACTGGACCCACAGAAAAGGAAATAAAATCCTAACATACTGATTGACTTGGAGGGATTAATATTTACAAAGTCACAAGGAATAAACAGTGCTTATTGGTGTTTGGAATCAACCTGTGGACAAAACATGGAAGAATCGTGCATACAGCGTTATCCGTTCTGACACCATCGAAGTTCTCAAGGTATAGTTGACAAAAATCGGTATGTTATCTGAATGAGAACTCGGATTTTAGGTGTGAAGTTGAAGGCTCCAAAGGTAACCCACAGAAAAATGAAATACTGTTAACTGTCAGAATTTGGGGAAGGATAGTACTGTAAGCTGGTGGAAGCGGAAGCCTTGTGCTTCATAGCAAGGAGTCCACAGGAGGTTCCCAAATTCAATACCAAGAGGCAGAGACACAAATATGCCAGTTGGATTCAGGATGCAAAACACCAGAAAGGCCAAATGTCTTTCTAGAGGTGGCGGCTTCTTTGCCTGCGGGTGGGAAAAGGGAAGAGAGCGGGAGACTTTCGCTGGTCTTTGTTATCAGCCTTCTTCTACCACGCATATTCAGAAAAAAAATTTTTTTGAAATACTTTAAATGAGTAAAATAAAATGCAGAGTTGTGAATACATCCACATTCTGAAAACTGGTTATGAAAGCACATCCATGGGGGAAATTCTTGGACAATCAGGGCACTAGGGTATCAGCACCTGTCATGCATGCGTTTGTCATCAGGCTCCAAGGGTGGTGGCCTTGCCAGGGGGAGGGGTGAGTCATCAGGAATGTCCCTTCTCATTACTACTTCCTACCCCCAAATTCAGGATTAAGCTTATAGTGGGCATGAGATATTATTTTGATGGCCAGGGAGTATGTCAGAGGATTATGATAAAAGAAAGTGTCTGAGTTATGAATCAAAAGGACCCAGTTATTTTTGTACAGTGTGACTCAGAAGATCTAAAAAAATGCTAAACTTAAGTGACAGTCAGTCCTTTATTATGACCTTCAGTGACAAAGCCAACCACCAGCTGGGACCTTCCCTTCTGATGGGAATGTATTGTAACCTCTGGTCTCTGTGAAAGTCCCTGGATGCTGGTCCTATCAGAGAGCCATACAGGGACACCCAGTTTAGTTCAGGGGACTTGGCGAGCCTTCTTGGTTCCCGTTCACACCACCACCTAGTCACCTCTGGGTCACAACAGACAGGCCCGCTATTAAGTTGGCTGGGACTGTCCACTTGGCCGGTGCCAAAGGACTTCCATTCTTTGAGTTCTCCCTCCTTTATAGTCGTGAGCGGAAGTTCCCATTTTGTACGATTTCTTACGTGCCCAGCCAAACCTTGTGTGGACAATGTCTAACAGCCTAGATCGTAGCCACAGCGTCCCACGGACTCTGAAATAGGAGGTTTGTGGGCGGAAGCCCCCAGAGAAATCTTACCCCTATGTTCACACTGAGCCAGGTAGCCCATGGATGGCGTGAGCAGCCTAGGAACCCCTACATTTCAGCATCAGCGAATATGCTGACCTTTCAATCAAGCCTGGCATTTCCGGGTGGTGGCAGAACCCCACAGACCGTTCACCTGTTTATCATGGAAAAGATTGTCACCTTGCCAGAAGTGCATATCTCCAGGCTAGTTTCAGTGTTAGCGTCATCTCCACTGACATGGAGACTTTTACCATGACTGCATTTTTCTTAGTCTTAATGACCACGTGGGCGTCCGTCCCTCCGGGGCTGTGGGCTGAACCCTTCGCCCAGCATCTGTGGGAAGAGCTCTGAGGGAGGCATGTCTGCATGGAGGTCAAGTGCGTAGCTGCATCTTCAATGAGAAGCCACATCGGCTTCAGGCAAAGTATGCTGGGAAGCTGAAAGCAGAATCGTGGCTGTATGAGAATTATTGGGACCAAGGTGAGCGGTAACTGCTTGATCTAACTGGTGCCCTGTCACTCACGGACGTGACACATCCAAACTGTTCCTGGGACACTTGAAATAGGGCACCCTGATTTTGGTCCCCATCCCCGGTGCCAGTCAGCAGGGAGCTGTCCCTGGCCTGGGGATCAAGACCACCTCACCACCAACATGCTCCGCATGCTGAGCTAGTAGCAAAAGTTTGTGGTATTTCAGTACCGCCCGGCTTTTTAATGTGCCCATTTGGGGACAGCCTGTTACCTTCTTCTCTGCCTTGATCCATGATTTTTCTCCGATCAGAGCACAAAGTAATACAGAACAGCAAGAATTCTGGATCCAGAGATCACAGGGGCAGCCAGCTTTCCGTTCACTTCGCCAAAGCATAGATTAGTCAAGACTTGAGGTTAGCAACGTATTACTGTGCATGGCAGGTGCTGATGACCAATTAGGAAGACAGTTCGATAAAATCCTCTATCCATTAACCCATGACTCAGCCCTGAGACTGCTTACAACCTCCCCATTGGTGGTCTGAGCATTGTTATTATTCCGTAGACCTCAGAGGGGCTTGTTAACATGGAACTACAGTGAGTAATAGTCCTCAGCCCAGCCCTTTCCCCCTTTACCTTCACAAGGTGATATTTGGAGCCAGAAGACTGAGTTGGCATTTCCTCCACTGTGCTGGGCTCCTCTTTGCACGGGACAGGGTGTGTCCCCAAGGCCTCCCTGCTGGTGTCTGAGCTGCCCCTCCTGCTGAGTGGGTCTTACCATTACAGTGTTGCAGACCAGGCACCCCTTTTGCTCTTACCTGTTTCACCCACACAAAGCGGGGGAAGTTCATGGGTATCTGGTCCCTCTGAGTGGAAACACATGGTGAGTTACATACAGGGGATAATTGTCAGGAAAACATTTACGTGTGTGTGTGTGTGTCGGGGGTAAGTAACCAGAAAATGGAGGTAAAACAAAATTGAAAACTCAAGGAAGAAAGATTAGATGTTAAGGAAATGATGAAAGAGAAGAAATAATTGGGGGGGTGGGGTGCGCCTCTGGCTTGGACAGTTGTCCACTTTGCTGAGGTGTCTGGGGTGACAGGAGCAGGGGAGGATGTGGGGGGAGGGGCGGGACCAGCACAGCAAATGGCACTGGTGCTGGGCCACTGTCCTGGGCCCTCCCAGGTCCTAGGCAGTGTCCCCCTTACCGCAACTTTTACACCAAACCCTTAGCCTGGCACTTTTAAAAATATGAGCAACCCACTCACCTCCCCAGTTTGTGTGAGCCTTTGACCCCCATGTAGGTTTTCCAGATTTAGCAAATCCAAATACAGGACAGCTAGTTAAGTGTGAATTTCAGAAACATAATTAGTCATGTTCCTGGTATTTTTTTCACATCAGAAAGGACATGCGCCCCAAGATGTGATTAGAGTTTATAAAGCGTGCGTGTGTAGGTACAGGAGGTGAGCCCCGCTGGCAGGTGGTGGGCACATAGCTGGGGACCCTGCCCACCCCCTGCAGCTGCCTGGCCTGTCACAGGGAGGGCCCAGTGACTGACAAGAGGCTTCATCCTTGCCAGGGAGAGAATGGCGTATAATTCACAGCCCGCTGAGCCAGCTTCCACTGCGTCTTGTTTAGAGCTGCCTTTTTGTAGATAGTAATAAATTGTCTTATCACCAATGCTGACATAACATGCTCCTTTCTAAGTGCGCCATAATTTTATCTTTAAGAGGATATTCATATTTGATGGAGGAGCTCGCGGGCATCTGAATGCTGCCCTGGAGAGAAGGCTTCATCTTTTTTTTTTTTCTTTTTTAAAGAAGGTATAATTCAATTGCCAAGTGCCACTGGCTGACGTCTAAACAGACATTGGGGGCAGAAAGCTGTGTCTAGACCCTCCATAGACAGAGTGACTTTTCCTTCAGCAGACAGGCATCAGAGGGATGAAAGTGGGACTCTTTTAATTCTATTTTATCCTCAGTTTTTTTTGGTTGGTTTGTTTTTGGTGTTTTTTGTTTGTTTGTTTTTGTTTTGTTTTGCTCTGAGAGGGAGGGAGAGAAACAAGAAAGAGAGAGAGAAACATCAACAGTTGCTCCTGTACACAGTCGGGGATCGAACCTGCAACCTAGGTACGTGCCCTGACTGGGAACCGAACCCACAACCTTTTGCTATATGGGAAGACGCTCCTGGCAACCGAGCCACCATCTGGCCAGGGCGCAGGACATTTAATGGTGCGATTCCTGGCTCTGTCTGAAAGTGTCCTGAACTATTAAGCCAAACCCTTAGCCTGGCACTTCCTCTTCCAATATTAACGCTCTGTTGCCCTCCCTAATTCTAGCATGAGCATCGGGCCTCCGTGTAAGGTTTCCAGAGTTAGCAAATCAGAATCCAGGACAGCCAGGTAAGTTTGTGTTTCAGAAAAACGATGAATCACGCTATTAGTATAAGCATATTCCAACTTAAGTTTGTTTCCACTGTTTATCAGAAACGCACATTTAACTGAGCTTCTAGTGTTTATCTGGCAGCCATACTGCACACACCTGCAGATGTGGCCATGCTGCTGCTTCAGGAAGAGGCAGCAAGGGAATTTTGCCTCCTTGGGCTTTCCACCCCAAAGGGCCAGTTTTTGTCACCACCCAGGGTCTCACTTGCGTGAGTCTCCCCAATGGGAAGGTCTGGCGAGTGACACAGATGGAGAGTCGGTGCAGCGCGGGGGTCGGAAGCCCACCTGGATGGCTCCTAGCTTGGAAGCCCTGGCCTCCCTCAGGGGCCTCACTGGGCGGGCAGGTCCAGGCTCAGTTTCTCTCTCTTCTCCTGCCTCCCCTGGGGGGCGACAGGGAAGCCTGTCCCCTGCTACTAGCGACCCATGACTAGGCCAGCCAGGGGGCTCTCCCTCCTCTCGCCCCAGGGCTCTCCTGCCTTGTGGGTCACCCTCAGATGTCCCTCACTGTTTGGCAGGGACAGCCAGGGACCTGTGGGCGCTTGTCAGCTCCCCCACTCTGCCTTTTATCGCGTGCCTTCACAATGCCCTCTGCCCCCACTGGAAGCTTCATCCCACCTCACTGGGGTGGGAAGCTCCAGGGCCTCCCTCGCTCCAGGCCTTGTCTCTTTCATCTGCAAAACGGGAGAAACAGCATACTCTGCACAGCCTGGTTTTATTTCTTTACTTATTTAAGTATAGCTAGCGTACAACGTTCTGTTAGTTTCAGGCGTACAATAGAGTGATCACCCCCACTAATTCTTGGGAACTTATCACAGTGACACATGTGTACACGAAAGCCTTATGGAGGCCTTAGTCAATAAGTGTTTCTCCCTCAGCCACTCCCTCCCTCCTTTTCTTCCTTCTCGTGAGGCGTGTATCTAGATCTGGGATGTGGAGGGTCTCTTTTGGTGGGATTGCAAGCTGACCCCAAGGGCCAGCTGGCGCAGAGCACGTCTGTGCTAATGCGGCGGCATGCACAGAGGCCCTTTTAGCACGATTTGTATTTATAAGTAACAATCAGATATATCGCTGAACCTCTGGCTTCATAATAACAGCCTTTACATAGTACTGTCCAAGTTCAGGGCATGAGTCACAGCAAGGTTGGCTGGCTTGCCCGAGGTCACACAGCTAGGAAATGGCAGAGCTGGAATGAGAACACAGATGGTCATTTCCTCACTCTGCTCCGATGAGAGGGTCCTGCTGCCTCTCAAGTTCCTGCCGGAGCAACCCCGGTCCCCATGGACCATTTCCTGCCTGTTCTCGGACCTGAGCATCACTTCCCATCCTGCTGCCTGCTGACCCTGCCGGGTGCTGCAGCAGCTGTCCTTGCCCTGCGACCAGAGAGGCACAGCTCCTTGGCTGTGGGAGACAAGGCTCCCTGGGGCACGGACTGAATTAGGCTTTCTTCTTAACGCCATTGACCCCCTGTGACCCGTGAAGGCGATGTGCTCAGGAGGGAGCGAGATACTTCACTGGGCTGTTTGCTAATGAACGATCAATTTTACAAGATACTGGGAGAAGGGCTCAGAAGGAAAAAGCAAGAAAGTAAGGGGACTAGGCCCAAATGCACAGGGAGAGAACCAGGTACAAAATCACTGTGACCGAAGTAAAGAGTCTTCTTTGGTTACCAGATTGCCGACCCTCTACAAGGGACAATATCAAAAGGCGGAGAAGGTCAGCGTGTGGGAGCGCTGATGAGCGGGAGGAACGGGTGTGATGGCAGGCAACCCGGAGAACTCAACCTGGGGCTCATTCTGGGAGGGGGAAAGAACGGGGGTTTATTGGGCCCCCAGACCGTGTGGCCACATCGCTGCTGCTGGTGAGTTCGGATGGAGGGAAAACAGCAGGAATGGTTTTGGCTCCACTGGGGATTTGGCAGCATTTAGACTCTAAATAGCGAGGAGTAATAAAAAGTCTCCTGTGGAAGCCCTCAGTCCACCATATAGATCCAAGCGCGAAAACAGGAATCATTGAGGTTTTAGGACGTCTACATGGAACTTGCTGGGCACGGCACCCCACTGCCCCCTGTCCACTTGTCCCCACGACTCCCGCCAGCACCTGCCAAACCAGGGACACACATTGCTGCCAGCTGTTAGCTGCTGGCACCATCCCTGTCCCCTCCGTGTGACTTCACTCACTGTGTTCAAGGAGGCACGTATAATGTCTTGTCTATGGCGAAGGAAACTAAGGCACAGGAGGGCAAGCAACCTCTCCAAAGTGGCAGACAGCATGTGCAGCCCCACCCTGCCTCAGAGACCCACAGGGAGGCAGGAAGTTATGCTAACATTGCAGAAACTTGCCACTGCATGTCGGAAGGGACTCGGGTGCTTTGGGGGGCCTTATGGTGGCCTTTGCAGCATAAACCAAGGCCAGGCCTTGCTGCCTTCGACCCTGTGTCTTCTCTTGGCTCCAGAATCTTTACAATCGAGTCTTCTCTTCTTGACTCTTTTAAGAAAATCATCTCTTAATAGCGAGGGAATCATAACCCAGGAAGAGTGATATTTGCGTTTATAGCTGGTTCTTACATTTATTTTTTTTAAATCTAAGGTTCTAATGGATTTTTTTTAAGTATATTTTATTGCTTATGTGGTTATAGTTGTCCTAATTCCTTTTCCCTTTGCTCCCCTCTGCCCAGTACCCCCTTTCCCTCAAGCAGTCTCACCCCCCTTGGTTCATGTCCATGGGTCATACATGTAAGTTGTTTGACTTCACCTTTTCCTACACTATTCTTAACATCCCCCTGTCTGTTTTGTGCCTACCAATGATACTTCTTAATTTCTGCACCGCTTTCCCATTTCTCCCCCTTCCCCCTGATAACCCTCTAAATGATCCCCATGCCTATGATTCTGGTCCTATTCTGGTTTGCTTGGTTTGTTTTTGCTTTTATATTTTAGATTCAGTTGTTGATAGTTGTGAGTTTGTTGTCATTTTTTTTTTTAAAGATTTTATTTTATTATTTTTAGAAAGAAGGGCAGAGAGAAAGGCAGAGAGGGAGAGCCATCAATGTATGGTTGCTTTTCACCTGCCTCCAGCCACAGATCTGACTGGAGACCTGGTTTGCAACCTGGTTATGTGCCCTGGCTGGGGAATCGAACCTGCGACCTTTGGGTTGGCAGGCCGGCACCTTACCCACTGTGCTACCAGCCAGGGGTAGTTTGTTGTCATTTTAATGTTCATAGTTTTAATCTTCTTTTTCTTAAATAAGTTCCTTTAACATCTGATGTAATAAGGGCTTGGTGATGATGAACTCCTTTAGCTTTACCTTGTCTGGGAAGCACTTTATCTGCCCTTCAATTCTAAATGATAGCTTTGCTGGATAGAGTGATCTTGGTTGTAGGTTTTTGCTTTTTATCACTTTGAATACTTCTTGTCAGTCCCTTCTTCCCTGCAAAGGTAACTCTTCTTTTCTCGCCGTGCTTTTAAGATTATCTTTAACCTTTGGCATGTTAATTATGATGCATCTTGGTGCAATCCTCTTTGGATCTAGCTTGTTTGGGACTCTTTGTGTTTCCTGGACTTGTATGTCTATTTCCTTCACCAAATTAGGAACGTTTTCCTTCATTATTTTTTCCATAAGTTTTCGACTTTTGCTCTTCATCTCTTTATGGCAACCCTATGATTAGGTTATTGTCCCAGAGGTTCCTAAGCCTCCTTGTTTTCTTTCTTTTTTTTAGTAATTCTTGTTTCCTCCTTCTATACTCGTTGACTGTTTACTTCTTATGTTCCAAATCATTTCTTTGAACCCTGGCTACCTTCCCTTCACCATTGGTTTCGTGTGGCTTTTCCTTCATTTCACTTAGCTTAGCTTTCACTCTTCCCTCCTGTGTTTGCTGTACTTAAGCACATCTGTCAAGTCTGTGAGCATCATTATCACCAGTGCTTTGAACTCCGCATTTGTTAGGTTGGCCATCGCCTTGTCGCTGAGTTCTCCCCCTGGAACCTTGATTTGCTCCCTCTTTTGGGCCATACTTCTCTGTCTCCTCAACTTAATAGGCTCCTGGGTTTGCCTCTGTGTCTTAGGCAGAGCTGCCGCACCTGTTCCGTTTAAGGGGCGGGGCCTTAGGTATTTGTCAGTGCCCGGCGACCTGGCTCACCACCTTGCGGTGCTATCTGTGGGGGAGGGGTGTCTTGTGGGTGTCTGTGGGGGAGGGGCCTGAGAGGAACAATGCCGCTTGCCCTTTTCACGCACTTCTCCAGCTTCCCATGTGGAACAGACGTCCCTCTAGCTGTTGCCCTGGTGGTGGTTTCCGGGGTGGGTGAGTTTGCAGATGTTCTAGGACCGAGGGGGCCTCAAAGGGACTCTCCTGGGAGATGGGCAGTTTCTTCCTCCCCTGCTAACCATCTCTGGTTGTCATAGTCAGAAGCTATGAGGCTTTTATTTTCCCTGGTGCTGGAACTCATGCGGTCTGATTTGGGGCTGGAATCACTCTGCAGGTGTCCCTCCTGACTTTTGTACTGTGTGACTGTGCTTTCCAACGGCTGGCCACAGACACAGACACGGCCACAGCCACAGCCACAGCCACACCGTGTCCTGTCTGCCTCGGCTCCACCCCTCCTGTCTATCTGAGTGAGCGTTACTTACTTATAACTTTGTAGGACTTCCATGCAGTTTGATTTTATGGTAGTTCTGGTTGTTTTTATTTTTGAGGTAGGTGTACTCCTTCTTATTTGTGGAGGGAGGTGAAGCGTGTCTTCTGATGGCACCTAGCCCACCCCTTCTCCAAAGTACTGGGAGAGGCAGCTGCAGGAAATACTAGATCCCAAGTCCTATCTTATTTAATCAGGGGCAGAGCGAGACCACCTGGTCTGAGGTTTCATCTTACCAACGAGGAAAGGGGGTGCAGGGGGCGATGTGAGGTGAAGAGTTGAGGCTGAGACCCAGCCCCGAGTCGGCCCTCAAGCTGGGCGTGAGACTCCGTGACCAGTCTTCCCCGTTGAGTAATTCTGCCTGGGGACAGAGAGGAGGAGGGCTGGGGTGTGGAAGGAGGACTTTGGGATCAGGAGGGCTTTCCAGAGGAGGTGCCCAAGACGTGGGCCTGCTTGGTGCATCTGAGCATGCAGGAGGGCAGCAGGGAAAGGCATGACAGGAAGGACAGGGCGAAAGTCAAGCTGCCCAGGCTGGAATGGCCAGTGCTTCTGGGAACAGTGTGTGGCCCCAAGGTGGGACAGGACAGGACGAGCCAGAAAGACAGCTCCAGCTGGCTCAGGACCGCCAGGGCTGTGCCCCTGAGCATGGTCTCCACCCTGCAGGCTGCAAAGACTAGAGAGGGTCGGGGAGGGGCAGTGGGCTGGAGCCAGATAGACCTCGTGGGAAGCTCTCAGGGACCTCCACTGGGGTGGGGGCCTTAGGGATGGGGAGGAGACAGTGGGGCAGTGGGGCAGCTGGTATAGGTCACTCTGGGTTTAAGACACCATATACAGTAGGTATGTTGAGTAATGCCAGCATGTGGAGCCAAAGTGTGGCCTCCCCGAGACAGAAAGGCAGTGGGGACAGGTTCAAGAGCCACTGATGCCAGGCTGGTTGGAACAGTGGGCTAGGTGTGCCCCTCCTCTGCTTCCCTCTCCTGCTGGAATTGAGTCCAAATTCCTGCTGTGGCAGATACAGCTGCCACAGCCCAGCCTCTGGCTGTCCCTCCAGCCCCTCTCCTGCCAGCCTCCTTCCCTGCCCCTGCGCCTCTGCCTCTCCTCCAGCTCTTCCACCACACCAGCTTCCTCCTGCCTCAGGGCCTTTGCACACTTGGTCCACCTGTTGGGTGCTCTGCCAGGAGCTGGGTGACACCTTGGTAACCCACTTAGAGATGGGGAGACTGCTAGGTTCAAGCTGTTTCTTCATCTCGCATCTCAGTTCCTCCCTGAACTGTAAAGCCTGTGTGTGGTCATCAGGGACATGTGGAAGAGTGCAGAGGGGACACCCGAGGACTGGGCTTGGGCGTTTCAGAAGGAGCAGCCACTGAGACAGGACCAGCAGGAAAGCAGGACCTGGTGTCTGTGTGTGTGTCCTGGAGGCTACGTGAGGATCTGCTTCAAGGACAGGAGGGGCTCCTAAGATGAGGATGGACCCCTGGACTTAGCACCGTGGGGAGCAGTAAGGGGGGTGATCTGATCTGACGGAAATGCGATTAAGAGAGAGGGAGGAAAATTAAGACGGGGAGTGAAGACAGGCATTTGGAGGGTTTTGTTTGGCTGTAAAGGGAGGAAGCGAAATGGGAGGGTGGCTGGAGAGTTTTTTGCAGCAGGTTGTTAGTAAGTGTGTTATTATAAGTGCACAGTGAGGGCAGGGACACACTTGAGTAACTGAGGTGGGGTGGGGACCCACACAGAACTGGGAGGGGCAACCCAGACCCCAATAGGAGAGGGCACACCCACCTCCAGGAGCAGGCAGGGGTGTCTCCTGAGAAGGACCCTAAGAAGGAAGCAAGGCTCTCATCTGAGAGTTGGGGTGGAGTGGGGGAGGGGTAGAGTGGAGGAAGAAGGGAGGAACCAGCCCTGAGAGGGTGGGAATGGGCTTCAGAAGGACCAGAGGGGTGTGAGGACGGATATCAGGGCGACCCAAGGTGGTTTTGCTCCTTCAACATCCCTGGGCTGTGGGCGCTAGTGCCAAGTTGCTGGGGAGTTGGGTCCTAGTGACTGTCCGGTGGAGAGTGGAGACACGTGTCCTTTTCCAGGACCTTGGTTGTGAAGGTGGATGAAGTGAAGGGCCTGAAGGGTGAAGTGGGTGAGCTCTGGTAGGTGCTGAGGGCAGGGACCTGGGCACAGGGACTGTGGGAGATCCCCAGAGCAAGATCCCGAAGGGTGGGGGCCAGCTGGCTTTGGAGATGGGTAGGGGGACCCCCTTCCCCAGGGGAAGAGGACAAAGAAATGAGGGCGGTTGTGCTTTCTGGCCTTGTTTCCCTGGGGGAAGAGAGAAATGACAGGAACTTTCCAATAAGAGCCTCACAGCCAATTCCACCACACTCCCCACCCTCCAACCCAGTGGCTACTGAGAGGCACTTTCCTCTTGATCCACTTCTACACTCCATTTCCAATTGTTTCCAAAACAATCCTTAGAAAGGGCTATTTCCCAGCTCTCCTCTCCAGCTTGTGACTGCCTCGCTCTGCTCCCCCAACCCCACTGCTGCCCCCCTGCCTTTGTCAGGACCATGAGGGGTCCAGGTTCCTAATGGCCTCTCCCCTTGGGAGGCTGACTTTGGCAATGAACCTGAAACTCACCCTGAGGCAGGGAGTTTTCACACAGGAGTGGGACCCAGTTCTGCACACTTGGGAAAATGCAGTATGGCCTTGGGGCTGGGGGCTGGGGGGATTGATCAGAGTCATAACTGCTTAAGGCTGTGTTGTTTAATTTATAGAATGTATTCGTTCTGAATATGTGAGCTTTCCACCTCCCCACCTCCTTCCCTTTCTTCCTACCCTCCTTCCACTCAATATTCATTTGCAGCCTGCTGTGCACCTAACAGACTATGTGAAGGTGATACAATAGAAAGGGAGAGCAGTTTCTCTGGCTGGTACGGCGCAGTGGGTTGGGTGTCGTACTGTAAACCGAAAGGTTGCAGGTTCAATTCCCAGTCAGGCACAGGTCAGGGTTGCAGGCTTGGTCCGAGTCAAAGACTTTGCCTCTCTTTCTCCCTCCCTTCCCCTCCATCTAAAAATAAATAAAGTCTTTTTTAAACATCAGGAGAGGAGATGGTAGGCCTGCTGAGGGCCTTCTGGAGCCCCATGGGAATGAACACAGCATGGAAGGCAGAGTCCAGAGAAGGGTGGGGAGGCCCTGATCCACCACCGCTGGAGGGAGCCGCTGTGGGTGGGGTTGGGGGCAAAAGGAAATGGGAGAAAGTGTGAAAGGGAGGGAGGTGGAGCCAGTGGGAGCCCCTTGTTTGTAGAAGCCCCTGACCCAGGTAAAGGTTTCTCTGGAAACTCATCTCAGGTTCCTGTGCGTGCATACTCGGTCTGTTTGGGCATCTCCCAGGCCGGGACCCAGGCGCTGTGGGGAGGGGCTGTCTCCTCTCAGGAACGCCCCTGTGAGTCCAGTGGGACATTGTGCCTCTGAACGCCATGTGGTCTAAAGCATCCAGGTGTGCTTCCGACGGCAAGATGGAGTTGGAAAATTCACACTGACCAGGCAATGGCAAAACCTTCCTTTGCCCTGCCAGGGGATTCACACAGATTTCCATGAAAAACACCATACTCCCTGTACCTTTGCTGTTGGATGGTAATGGATGCTACAAGAAAAAAGGTCAGATGCATTTGAGGGAGTTACACAGATATCTTTGCTGCAATATGTCTTGAAGGCATGAACACCATATGGCATCAGGGCTAAGGGACGCCCTTCACTGGAAGAGGCATCAGTATTTTAGGTATTAAAGAAAGAAAAGCTTTTCTTCCGGGTTGGGAAGCTCACAGGAGACACCTCCGTAAAGCTGCACAGATGACAGGCTAAACCATCGATCCGTGGAGGAAGTCATGAGAAACAAAGCCACCACACAGAGAGGGGCAGCAGGGAACCTCCTGGTCTCCACCTTGGCCCAGGTGGAAGGAGGAAGAAGTGTCCTACACTGATTATTTGAACCACAAACTGGCGCTTAGTCTGGGGCCACACAACCTAGTTGGTCCCCAAGGGAATCTCAAGTGCTGGCAGCTCAGATCACACGCTATCTCTGGACTTGATCTCTGTCTAGACCTGTGGTGGCTGCGAAATGCCAGCTGTGACATGCCCCCTGATTTCAGGGATGTTAAATGTGAAAATAAAGGTCCTGGCTGGTAGCACAGCGGATAGGCTCCAGCTTGTGAACCCAAAGGTGGCTGGTTAGATTCCCAGCCAGGGCACATAGCCCGGTTGCAAGCCAGGTCTCCAGCCAGGTCTGTAGCTGGAGGCAGGTGAAAGGCAACCATATATTGATGTCTCTCTCCCTCTCTGCCTCTCTCCCTTCCCCTCTCTCTGGGAATAATAAATAAAATCTTAATATATATTTTTTAAAAATGTGATAAAATGTGCTAGAAGGCATAGCTGGAGGACTGAACATTGCATGTCCCATGGGGACAGCAGGTGCAGCCCCTTCTGTTCCATCCTGCTGATGGTCCCTTGGTGTCCAGAAGCAGCCGTGGTCACTGCTGTCACCATTGTTGAGCACTTAGTGCCAGTTGCTGGGCAAAGGGGCTTGTCATGCACTAGCTCCGGCCGGCCTCCCTGCACCCCTGCACAGGGGCAGCCTCACCACTGCCATTGACAGCAGGGAACACTGAGCAGCTTGCTGAGGTGGCCCACGAGCAGTGAAGCTGGCTGTTAGTGAAGGTTCTTCTCCTGTATCCAAGAGGTGGTGCCCAGCAGGCATTCTGGGAGGGAGCCATGTGGCCCACTGACCCCAGCCCATGTCTGGATCAGATCCTGTGTCCAGACACCCCAAGAGGCTGCACGAAGTCCTCTGCTTTCCAGGGGTCCTGGCAGTTCTGGGAAAACCTGGGCCCCAGCTGCACAACCCAGTCCTTGCTGTTTACAGGGATCAACTCTGGGTACAAGAACACGACATTCAGTAATCGCTTCCCAGTGCATGACTTGGGAAGATGCTAGGATAGATGGTGTGTCTCCCTACTCGCATTCTCTACAACTTCTGACATGTGAGCAAGCTTCTGTCACCTTTCTGGTTTGTGTCCTGACCATCCCCAGGCCTGCTGGCCTAGGTATCAGCCCACCCCACCCTTCAAGGGCCATCTGGAGAGCTAGGGCACATGTAAGTAGCGAGCCCTCCCTGCAGGAAGATGAGACAGGTTTTATTACAGATCCTATCACAATGCAAAGGGCTGGTCCTTCTGTGATTGAGCTGCGGCTGTCACACTGTGTAAATCAGCGGGAAACCCCTGGGAGATGATTTGATTTAGGATGTTCATTTTGGGAAGCTGGTCTTTCTACAACATTAAAGCCAAGATATTGCTTGGGCACTTACATGATAAATGGAAAGTGTAGCCCAAAAGGACCAGATCTGTTAATAAAATAAATTCAGATCCCTCCGAATAAAACTGCCAATGTATTTTTGTCTTTGCTCAGGTCAGTAGGCTGAATCCTGTTATCTACTAAATTACTATAGAAAAACCCTTATCTGCCTGTCAAGTTCGCTGCTGTCGGGGGAATTCTCTCTTGGGAAGCAGAAGCTGCCTCGTAATAACTTGGATGATATTCAGGGTAGTGTTATCTTTTTCTTTTAAAGTATATTTTATTGATTATGCTGTTACAGTTGTCGAAATTTTCTTTCCTTTTGCTCTCCACAGGCCAGTACCCACCTTCCCCGCACCCCTTAGTTCATGTCCATGGGTTGTGCATATAAGTTCTTTGGCATCACCCTTTCCTATATTATCCTTAACTTGTCCCTGTTTATTTTGTACCCACCAGTTATGCTGCTTAATCCCTGAACCATTTCCCCATTTCTTCCCCTTCCCTCTCCCAGCTGATAGCTGATAACCCTCCCAATAATCTCCATACCTATGATTCTGTTCCTATTCTGGTTGTTTGCTTAGTTTTTGTTTTTAATTTTTTAGGTTCTGTTGTTGATAGTTGTGAATTTGTTGTCATTTTAATGTTCATAGTGTTTTTTTTTTTTTTTTTTTTGGATCCTCTTTTTCTTAAGTAAGTCCCTTTAAGATTTCATATGATAATGGCTTGGTGATGATGAACTCCTTTAGCTTTACCTTGTCTGGGAAGCACTTTATCTGCCCTTCCATTCTAAGTGATAGCTTTGCTATCTAGGTTATAGATCCTTGCTTTTCATCACTTGGAATACTACTTCTCAGTCCCTTCTTGCCTGCAAAGTTTCTTTTGAGAAATCAGCTGATAGTGCTATAAGAACCTCTTTGTAGGTAATGCTCCTCTTTTCTCTTGCTGCTTTTAAAGTTCTTTCCTTATCTTTAACCTTTAGCATCTTAATTATGATATGTCTTAGTGTGGTACTCTTTGGGTCCAACTTGTCTGGGATTCTCGGTGTTTCCTGGACTTGGATGTCCATTTCCTTCGCCAAATTAGGAAAGCTTTCCTTCGTTATTTTTTTCATAAGTTTTTGACTTATGCTCTTCATCTTCTCCTTCTAGCACCCCTATGATTCAATGTTGATACATTTAAAGTTGTCCCAGAGGTTCCTAAGTCTCTCCTTGTGTTTGTTTGTTTGTTTTTCAATTCTTATTTCCTCCTTCTGTACTGGTTGACTATTTATTTCTTCCTTATGTTCCAAATCATTGATTTGAATCCTGATTTTGTTCCCTTCACCATTGGTTTTGTGTGGATTTTCCTTCCTTTCACTTAGCAAAACCTTCACTTTTTTCTTTTGCATTTGCCATACTTAAGCATATATGTCAAGTCTATGAGCATCTTTATCACCAGTTCTTTGAAATCTGCATTTGTTAGGTTGGCCATCTCCTTGTTGCTTAGTTCTCCCACTGGAACCTTGATCTGTTTCCTCTTTTGAGCCTTTCTTCTCTGTCTCTTCATCTTGACAGGCTCCTGTGTTTGTCTCCTGTGTCTTAGGTAGAGCTTTCGTACCTGTTATTTAGAAGGGGCGGAGCCTTAGGTATTCAGTGGTACAGGGGACCTGTTTCACCACGTTGTGGCGCTGTATGTTGGGGAGGGTCTGAGAGGGAACAATGCCGCTTGCTCAGCACTCGCCCCTTTTCCTAGCACCTCTCTAGCTGTTGCTCTGGCCGTGGTTCCCATTGTGGGTAGATATGGGGATATTTTAGGACCATGGTGGCTTCTAAACAAACAGACTCTGCTGAGAGACCAGCAGTTTCTTTGTTCACCCCAACCCCCACTGGTTTTCACAGTCAGAAGCAACCAGGCTTTATTTTCCCCGGTGCTGGAACCGTGAACTGCATGGTCTGGTCTAGTGCTGGGAGCACTCCCCAGGTGTCCCTCTGGACTTTCTTTAAGTGTGTGACTGCACTTTTCACTGGCCGGCCACAGCCGTTGTTGCTGCCCCTACCACACTGCATCCTCTCTGCCCTGGCTCTGCCCCTCCTACCTCTCTGGGTGGGTATTTCTTCCTTATATCTTTATTTGTTGAACTTCCATGTAGCTTGATTTTCTGAAACTTCTGGTTGTCTCCAGTTGTGAAGCATTTGTATTCCTTCTTGGCCACATACTTGAAGAAGGGACAGGGCTGAGAGACAATGGGCCAGAGAGGTGACAGGTGTTGCTCAGATGAATTGCTGATAAGTGACAGAGAGACCTCTAATCCAGCCCCTGACTCTTCCAGCGCCCTCCTCCAGGGCAGCCTGGTTTCTGTGAGGACCTCCTGTCTCTCAAGTGGGCAGCTAGGTGAGTGTCTAGGCCATTGGCAGGAGAGACACATAGGACACGCATGCTGCAGCATGCGGCAGGCCTGGAGTATCTGAGCACGTAGCTGACCCCACTGGGCCAGGATAGGAAAGGGGGAGAAGCTGAATTTAGTACAGGAAAGGGGAGAACATTTGGGAAATCCATCCTCAGGTTCCATGAGGGGCCCCAGCCAGGCGCCCTTGTGAACAAGGCTTTGGCTTGTCCCTGTAGGGCTCCTACCTCACCTCCCTCTCTCCCACCTCCATCGGGGTGAGTCATACCTACAGAGAGAATGAATCACGGGGGTTACGAAACCGGAGGGCTCCTGAGAGGGAAACTGGAAAGGGCCCAGGAAAGCTACCTCCATGGGTCTTGCTCCCTCCTAGGCTTCTCCCACCCCTCATTGTCCTCCCTCTCTCAGGCTCAAGTGAGTTTTATACAGCACCCCAGACAAAAGGGAATGCTTTGGGACACAGAGTCTCAGATCAGCCTCAGATCAGCTCGTCCTTCCCACCTCAAGGCCTATTTTCTGTTTCCCCTACTGCAGGGATCAGGACAAAGGCTGACTTTCCACAGGGGGCCTGATGGGACCTGGATCTTGGGAGGAATGGAGAAGAGATCCTGAAGCGAGCCTGGCCTCCTGCCATTTGCTTGTTCACATGTGAGCATTTCTGTGATTCTCCGGGATGCAGTGAGGCAGCATCTGCCGGGCTCCAGGCTGCGGCAGGCAGCGGCCACAGGAATGATTCGCCTCCCTTTCCCACTGACTGGCCCTGCTCAGTGGGAGCTTCTCACAGTCTCTTCACCCTAGGGAACACCTACCAGGGGGCAGGCCCTGGGCTCACGAAGACCAACATTTATCGACAGCTCGTTACATGCCAGGAGCTCAGGTCATCTTCCAAACAGCCCAGCCGGGCAGAGACAGTTGCCACACAGCCTGTGCTGGTGGCACGCTGCACTCACCAAGGTCACGCTGGTACGGAGGGGAGGAAGGGGACTGCAAGGGATTCACCCGCGCCACCTGCCTCCTGAGGTGGGCGTTCAGTGGGCCGCTAGGTGTCTCCCGGACCCTCACTGAACCCACCTAGTGTCCCACGTCTTTGCTCCACGCAACGTGCCCCTTCCATCAGGTCTCCTTTGGGGCCGCAGTGCCAAGACCCCGGCCCTGTTGGCGACTTCCCCTGGAACCCACGACCTCTGCCAGTCCGCTGTCTCACACTGAGATGAGCAAGGCCAGTAGTGAAGGAGGGCGAACCCCACTAGGTGGACGAGGCCTCCGGAATGCTGCCCAACAGGTGGGAGGGCGCGGCCTGCCCCCACCACGCCGCCGCCACTCACCTACCTGGAATGCCCGGGGCCCCCCCTCCAGGCTCCCTGCAGGTCAGGAGGGCCAAGGCCGTGGCTCGGGGCGCCCTGCGCCTGGGTCAGTGTCCTGAGAGCCCCGAAAGTCTGTGAGAAGTTCCCGGTGGGGGAGCGTTCGGGTCCCCAGGCTTGCGGCAGGGCGGTGCGGGCGACAGGAGCGCGGGCCCAGGGGCGCCACCGGGCGGGAAAGCGCCGCGGCCACCTCCTCCTCGGTTGCTCCCGCCCGCTGCGGCGGCGCTTCCCAGGCGCAGAGCGGCTTTAAAAGGCGGCACCCCACCCCCCAGCGCACTCGCCGCCCCGGCGCCGCGCGAGCCAGCCGCTGCCATGCCTCCGCGCGCGCCGCCTGCGCCCGGGCCCCGGCCGCCGCCGCTCGGGGCCGCCGCTGCCGAGGACGCGGGGCACCCCGGCCGGCCCGGGCTCCGGCCCCCGGCGCCGCGCCGCTGGCTCTGGCTGCTGCTCGCGCTGCCCGCCGCCTGCTCCGCGCTGCCGCCGCCGCGCCCGGTCTACACCAACCACTGGGCAGTGCGAGTGCTGGGCGGCCCGGCCGAGGCGGACCGAGTCGCGGCGGAGCACGGCTACCTCAACTTGGGCCAGGTGAGTGCGCCCGGCGCCGTGCGCCCGAAACTTTCGCGGCCACCTGGGCAGGGGTCCAGGACGCTCAGCCCGTGTGGCGGGCCGGCTGAGGCGCCCTGTGGGGAGTCGCCGGGCAGTGCGGGACGCCGGGCGGGGAGGACCAGGTGGCCTGTGTGCGCACCCAGCGCACCTCGGGCAGCTCCCCGAGGGGTGATCGCGCGTGGACACCTGTATGGCGGGCCGGAGTGGGACCGCCTAGTGCGCTGTCCTCCGTGCCCTCGAGCTCTCCCAGGCTCTGCCCCGGGCGGGGAGTGCGGGCTCCGGACCCTGAGCCAGCCCCGGGCTGGAGGGGGTGGGGGCTGGCCTCCCTGGGACTCCCGCCCTCTCAGTGCCCCTGGGTCCTGGAGGGAGCACCTCTGGTGCCTGTGCTGGGGAGTCGCCATCAGAGGGGCTTTTTCGACAGTTTGGGACCTAGGAGCTGCGGCAAGGGTGGGGGTCCTACGTTTAAAACTCTAGGTAGGGTGTGTGGGGTGGGAGCAGTTTGCTTTGTTTCTAGGCTTCTGCTGCCATTCAGTGGCAGCTTTCCACTTATTTGCTGTGTGACCTTAGGCAAGTCATTTCCCAATCTTCTGTAGGGACGAGGACAATGTGGACGGAGTTAACAAGTTGTTGGGCTGATCCAGTGTTGGCTGATAGCAAAGGCTCAGGCCAGACCTGTACAGGCCAGTGAGACAGGAATCTCCCTTGGCCTCAGCTGCCCCTTAGCAGAGAGGAGGAGACCCAGTCATGAAGGCCACATACCCCCAAAGGACCATGAAGGCCGGGTCCTGATTTACATCCCCTGGAGGGGCACAGTGAAGTGTGAGGTCCCACGGGGGGAATTCTCTGTGCAGTTCACAAATCTTCAAAGTACACACTTGGCAGATCAAGGGAAGCCACAGAGATGCACCAGCTCATAACTCAAACCCTGATACTAGTTTAGTGTTAAATTTAATTCCATCGTGTCCATGTCAGAAGCCAGCAACGTGTAGTGAGGCCCTAATCTGAATGACGTTTCTCCCGCATCCTACTGTCTGTTGCCACTGCTGCTAGTGTCAGATGTGTGGGCTTCTGGAAAAGTAGCTTCTGTCATCTGAACTCTACTTGACGTCGTGGGTCGGAGGGTGTCTGAAAGAACGCCACCTCATTGTTTGAATGTGTTTTTGTCTGTTTTGACCGCTTGGGTCTCTTTAAACATGCTGTGATGGAAGAGTTTGCCTTTGGGTAGCACTGGCCTCATTTCTGTCTGTAGTTCCTACGTCTCCCTGGCTGATGGTCCAGACTGAAGAAGGCATTCCTCAGGGTTCCTGCCCATTCATTGCCCCTCGTGTATGCTAGGCCCCCAGCTGCTGCCTCGGTCGGCTGCTCTGCCCAGGTGGCCCAGCAATTTGTCTTCAGCTCAAAGTGACTCTTAAACTGCATGGTAAATTACAAAGCACCTGGACTTCTAACTCCTATGATCAAACGTGCAGAAGGGAACTGAAGTTGAGCAGTGAACTCCAAGACACTGCAAGACAGAGGCCCAGCCGCCCTCCCTACGCCCCATGCAATTTCTGTCCACAGAATGAATAAAAAATACTGACTCTTTGGAACAATCCCTGTCAGACTCACTGAGCTGAGTCTGCTGCCCTCATTTTGCCTGTGGGAGAAAAGGTTCCTCCTGGCAAGCGCCCCTTCACCTGGGACATTCTGTGGGGCTGCCTCTCAGGCCGGCCACCCCACCCCACAGCTCCGTATAGCATATTCCATGCAGCCTGGTCACTCAGCTTTGTGGGCATGGTGCTGGATGTGACATTGTGGAGATCGTCACAGACTGAGGGGTTTGTTGATTGGGGATATGCGCCGTCTCAGGGATGCTTGTGTGCACGTGAGTGATTGCTCAAGGAGGACCTGTTGTTTCTTAGTCCAAAACCAGCTTTTCTTCCCCTCCCCCAAGTGCACTTCTAATGTGGAAAAGGCCCCGAGCGTTCCAGCCTCTACCTACTCAATAAGAACTCTTTAAAAACCTTCTTTGCCTTTTCAGCCAGGAGAATTTGTGACTCATAAATAAGACATAGATATTCTTAGCTTTGATTTATGGGTGAGTGAACTGAGGTGAGGCCAGGGATGGAAGCTGTTTGTGTCCACAGAGTTGAGCATGTGTTACTTCTGACAATCATGGTCCCTGCTCTTTGTCTTTCGTGGCATTCTCTGTCTAAGGTCTCCTTTGTGTGACTTTCCCTAAACCCTTAATGGGCAATTAGTGTTCCTGGTACCTGCCCTGACTCACAGGCCTGCTTTTGTCATGTAAGTTCTGGCCTGGGTGTTTCACTTTCTTCCTTCCTTCAGCTGATAACTGATCCCGCTGATATTACCTGGTGCAAAGGTAACTTAGGCAGGTGGTTACTCACCTTTCTTGAGTTGCAGATCCCTTTGAGAGTCTGATAAACGCTCTGGGTCTTCTCCTTTGAAAAACATGTGTTGTCTGGAATGAGATAGATGAGCTTCTTCTCTTGCTCTGATTTGTCATTGTACTAGTGGCCCTCCCCATAATGCACCATGGCTTGAAAAAGAGAATAGAACTTTGGAAGAGTCAAATGTCACTATTAACAGATGACATAACTAACTACATGGATAATCAAACAGAGGAGGTTAACTAATAGAATCGAGCAGGTTGCTTGATTAACAATAACATTACAACAGCAAAATCTGGGAAGATGAAATTATAACGCATTCTAGCATAAAAGCCATTAGATACTTAGCAGTGGATCTTTAAAAAAGAGAGCTTGAGGGAGAATATTAGAAAATATTCAAAGAAGTATTGATAATAAGAAGTAGGACCAATTTTGTTCATGGATGGGAGGACTGACCATCACAGGTCCCCCCAGGCTAGTCTGTAAATTTAGCATCATCTGATTGGATTTTATGTGGTATACAAAACCGTGCAAATGAATTCTAAAATTCAAATAGAACAAGAAGGTTCCAGAAAACCTGAGACAATGCTGAGGAGAAGGAACAGGAAGGGGAGGGAGTGTGCTCCATCAGAGAGGAAAACTTCCCATAAAGCTGTGGTCATCACACGCCTCTGACCTTGGCCCATGGATGGTCCCGTCTGTCATGGAACTGACCCAAACCCAGGCAAATAGAGCACCTTGCGTGTGTGAATGGAAGGGTTACAAGTCAATAAATGGCACTGAAAGAACTGATTCTTCACAAGGAAAAACTATCACATCATCACCTCACTTGCGCAACAGTAAATTCCAGATAGGATGAAATACCTGAATGTGTGTAACACTTTTAGAGATAACTAGAATGAAGGAATACCTTTATTGCATTAGGAAAGGAAAGGATTCCTTAAACTGCAAAAAGAATACATCAAAAAGGCAAAGATGGATACGCCAAAAGTCCTGTATAACAAAGATAAAACAAGGTTAAAATGCAAGTATAGACTAAGGAAAGTGTAACCTGTAACGAACTGATGAGTGTGCGGATTATTTTAAAAGCTATACATCAAGGTGGGATTGACTTTGGGGGAAATGGGTGGATGGGGAGGGGGACAGAGGGGAGCAAAAAGGGGATGGATGTACTACAACAATAATAAAATTTAAAAAAAGCTATACATAACAAAAGTATTAATTATCAAGATCATTTATCAATAAGAAAAAAGATAAACCCCAGAAAGTTTATACATAAACTTATACATAAATAGGGACTTAGAAGAAATCCAAGTGGCCAGTAAACATGAGAAAGGGCATCCAGCCTCCCTCAGAGTTATTGGGCTGATCCAGTTTAAGGCAATAATAATAATAATAATAATAATGCTACTTTGCACCTATCAGATTGGCCAACATGGAAAATTCTAGTGTTGGCAAAGATACAGAACAGTGGGAAGGTTGAAATGCTGCAAGGGAGGGACCTGCCGGTCCTCTAGGAGGTCGCATTTTGTCAGTGAGCTCGCACCTAGGAGGGAAATCCTTGCGTGTGGGCCCACGGAGACCTGCCTAGGAATGTCTGCAGGCATTTTTTAAGTGGAGGGAGGCCCAGGCTAAATGCCCATCAGTAGAAATACGGAAAAAATTAATGACACTGTGGAATACCACACAGTCATTAGAAAGGAATGAAGCAGATAAGGGTCTGCACAGGTAAATCTCAAAAAATGAGGTTGAATGACAAAGGCAAGGTGCAGGTGGGTGTGTCCATGAGCTTTTGAAAGTTCGCTCAGCAAGTCTATAGTGTTTACGAATGCCTGCACATATAGGAAGAAGTCATATCAAATTCTAGTTAGCCAAGGTCTCTGCGAAGGGAGGAAGGGGAGAGAAACTAGGGAGAGGAATGTCAAATTTTATCTGCAGCATTTCAATTCATAATATAATATATAGGTATATATATATATACTTGTACATAGTATATGTCAACGTATACATAGTATATATCAACTGTGTACAAAATAGTGTTTAAGTATTTTGCACTTTTCCGTCTTTGTATCACAATATTACATATGGCTCTGGCTGGTGTGGCTTGGTTGGTTGGAGTGTCATCCCACTAAACAAAAGGTTGTGGCCTTGAGTCCCAGTCACGGAACCTGCCTAGTTTGCTGGCTCAGTCCCTGGTGAGGACGAGTAGGGGAGGCAACCAATCAATGATTCTCTCTCCCAGTGAGGTTTCTCTCTCCCTTCCTCCCCCTGTCTCTAAAATCAATAAGCATGTTCTCAGGTGAGGACAGAAATGTATATATTACATATGATTGCATACCCAGGCAAACATGTACAAAACCCACATGCACACACACAGATACACTTGAAATGTTAAAAAAGTCTAAAGAAGATGAACAAGCATCGCATATACACACCCTACGTGTTCCTGGGCCTAAGAAGCATATCCATGGGCATACAGGGTAAGACCCCCTGCTTGAGACCTCCCAGGAGGGGCAGGTCTGTTTGTTAAGGAAGTAGCTGCAGAAGTGCAGGCCGCTTGGGCAGAGTTGGGCCCAGAACCCAGGCACCACAGCACCCAGCCATCACCCTCTCCCCCAGCCAGGCCGTGGTCCTCACATTAACCCAGATGCATTGTTACCACCAACACTGGCAACCTCAGGAAGAACACCTGGTTTATGCGAGAGGATGCCAACAAGGCAGCCTCGCAAAAAAAAAAAACCAAACAAACAAACAAAAAAAACACCCTGCAACAGTGCCGCTTCTTGGAAGTGACATTTGTCTTACGGCTGGCATGTTGACACTGTACCATCCCTTGCTGATTTTGCTTTGCCTGAGATATTGAGCTAATTTGTTGGTTCTGAGTTTGAGCATAAAAAGGCAGGTGATGAGCATGTTAAGAGCTGTGAATGATTTTCAACTTGCCTTAAAGAGTTTTCCTTAAAATAGCTGCCGAGCAGGACATACCTGGCCCACAATTTCAGGTGGGCCTGTGTAATTCACATGTCAGCACACACGCAAACACACACACACACACACTCACACACACACAAATTGTCCTGCTGCAGAACTTGTCTTTAAAAGCTGACCCTCAGCCAGGTGTTAAGTAAGGGACCAGAACTTTTTCCAACCAGAGCGTCGGTAGTTTGGAAGGGACCAGGGGAAGCCCGGAATAGCAGTCACCTGTGACCTAGTTCTCTGGGCCTGATTTCTGGTCGCAGGCTGCCTTGCTTTTATGCTGTGAGCCAGGAGCCATGGCCTGGCCTGGAAAGGGAGGGTCCTGAGTGTGTGCTAGGGTTGGGCTGTGCAGATAAGAATGGAATTGTGACGCTTACATGATATGGTATCACCCTTTTCTTTTTTTTTAAATCCTCACCTGAGGATATCTTTATTGATTTGCGAGAGAGGGAGAGAGAGAGAGAAAGAGAGAGAAACGTTGATCGTTTGCCTCTTATCCGCATACCCAGGGTTCAAACCTGCAACCTAGGTATGTGTTCCACGTAGGGGTCAAACCCACGATATTTTAGTATATGGGATGATGCTCTAACAAATGGAGCCACCTGGGCAGGGCACCCTCTCACTTGCCATTTTTAACTACAGGCAAGATTTAAATGGACAGGGTTTTCTATATCTGAGTGGACCATGCTTGTGCGCCATTGGAGTTGCGGTGGAGCAAGGCGACGGAAACTAGCGGAGCCAGGAAGGCACCCGAGGCAGGTCAGAGCCAGACCAGGCCAGACAGACGGCTCCACTGACCAGTCCATGGGAAAAGCTGGAACTTCTCCAGGCATAAATCAAGATGCAGATCAGAGACACAGAGATGTTGACCCATAAGACCCCGCCCGAGGCCTCCTGCCTGGCCCGCCTTGGCCTTTGGGTGGCCACGGAGCCATGTGGGACTGTTCACTCTGGGGGTCATCCAGGCCTCTGCTCAGATCTTGGCTGTGCAATTGGTTTCTCTGACCTTCCATAGCCCAGGCCACGTAGCTGGCACGCCTCCTCCTTCTTCGCTCAGCGCCTGCATGTGGAGGGCGTCTGCGTCGTATTTGGTGGTGGCACTGACCAGAAGCCCTGTGTATGCTTGTACCTAGTGGGCATCCCACATTGGTGGACTCACTAATACAGCCTCGTGCTGACCCTACAAGCAGGGGTCCCTAGGCCTGTGGAACCACGAGGAGACCTTGGGTCCAGTTAAGTTTGACTTGCTGCAGGTCACCAACTGTGACCGACCGGCCAGGGCCAAACCCTACCCGCCAGCTGGCCCTCCATCCTCGTCATCTTTGGCAGGTGGAGCTCATCTCTGTTCTGCAGACAAGGGTGGGCCATCAGGCGGGACGACCTTTCAGCTCCCTGCTGCCTCTTTGGAGTTTGTCCAGAATAGTCAGTCCTGCCTGCTTTCATCAATTTGAGAGCTGCTCACATCTCTCCACATCGGAGAGGAACGCGCTCCCACCCTTCTGGTCGTCCGGGATGCCACACTCAGTCGCTCGGGCTCTGCACTTTAGGTACTGGACTTTTGCTGCCCCCTTGGTGTGGCCCCCAAAAGGGACCATCCCATCCCTAGTGCCTGAGCTCAAGATCTGGAAGCCCCTGCCACCTGCCCTGCTCTCATGCTGCCCTGTTGGTTCTGTAACCAAGCCCATCTTGTCAGTCTCCAGGGTGGCTCTGGGGTCCCCTGCTGCTGCCAGCTGGGGCCCCTATCCCCTTTCTGCCCAGGATGGCTTTCTCCATCCACCTGGTGAGCTCCTCCTCCCCCTTCCCGGCCATCTGCACCCCTGCCCCTCCTTCCCCAGCCCCAGGGACATGCCTGCCTTCCGGGCTCCCATGCCCCCGTCACCTGACATTGCCTGCTTGCTCGCCAGTTTCTCCCCTGTGCTCTGGGCTCCCCCCGGGTGACTCACTCCACGATCGGTCCTCTGGCTGCTCTCTATGGTCAGTTTTCATGCTACCATTTCCCTGGTGGCCGAAAAGTCACACCGGGGCAGCCTGGGGCTGACAGACACATCCTCGTTAGTCAGCGAGGGGCCCTAGTGTCCTCTCACGGGTCTGGGCCTCAGAGATAAGTCCGATGGGACGCCTGCCTGCTGGAGCCTCTTGGAGGGGAGGTGACAAAGTGTCTGTGAAGGAGGTCAGCGAGCCAGGTCAGGCTCCTGCAGCTCTGTCAGGTGATGCCATGTCCACTCTCACTTTTATATCTGAGTCCCTGGCTTTTTAGAGCCTCACTCAATGGCCTGGGCCCACCCGGGTTTGTGTTGTACGTGGAAAGGACCCGCCCTGGGACACTGTGGTTTGCTTCTCAACCAGCTCAGCTGCAACACAAAACATGCCCATCCCATCCCAGGTCTTCCTGATGTCCTTGTGCCTCTGCTCTCGGAGGATTTTGAAGACCTGGCACCAGGGGCAGCCCTCTGTCCAGCACCGTGACGAGTGGGGGTGAATAGCTGTCAGATGTCAGGAGGGCTCCATGGATGGGATTGGCAGCTTGGGTTCCCATGGTAACCAGCCCATCAATGCCCTCAGTGTCAAGGCGGTGGCACCAGGAGAGGAAGAAACAGTCTCATTGTCTCCCGCGTGGCCACTTGGGTACGAACCAGCCGAGCTCTGCAGGGCCTGACAGCCCAGCCCAGCCCTCGTGAGGCAGGCGCCCTGCTGCTTAGAGACCAGAAAGGGGCTGTCACCTTCAGCTTCCTGACCCTCTTAGCGGGGCCTCTTGGATTCCTGCCCCTGGCCGACATCAGTCACTTACGGAGGAGTCCTTGTTGGTGGGCCCCTCTTTTCCATGGGAAGAAATGGCCCAGCTGGGCCAGGCTCCCAAAGCTCCGCGTGATGGGCCAGGCGGCTGGATAAACCCGTGTCCAATGTCACTGTCAAGTTTTTGAAAGAGAATTTGATTTCCAGACTTTTTCCCTTTTGTTCAAAGCATCGTGCTGGTGGCTCTCAGAGATGATCAGCTGAGTTCAGTCAGCCAGAGCTTCCTTCTTGCCCATAAAGGGCTCCTGTCCACCCCGGTGGTCTTTGTCAGATGCCCTCAGGTGGGCATCCAGGGAAGTGGCTAAGGGGTGGGCAGAGCCAACCTGATGTTGAATAAGAGTCTGTAGGCACCCCGGACTCCAAGAAGGCAAAACTGTCCCTTTGCGGGCCTTTCAGATCCTTGTTCTCCAAGCTGGAGCCAGGGCACCTCTCTGGATTTTCTTCCTTCCCTCACGTCCTGTTCACTGTGCCTCTGGTGTCTGTCCCCTGTGCCCCGGCCTGCTCCTCACTCCCACTGTCCCTGGCGCTGCCCGCTGCTGTCCCATCCAGGCCGTTTCCCACACTGCCAGATGAACCCGAAACTTCACTTGCCTTCCCTGCTTTAAGACGGCAGAGCCAAGCCCAGGGAGCCAGCTGTGGTCCCCCGTGCACGGGGCCTGAGTGTCACAGGACGCTCCAGCCTTTCCTGCTCTGGGAGCTTCTTTCTCCCACACCTGCTCTTTGTTGCTCTTGTTTTGACCTAGATGCCCATTCCCCATGTGTTCCACCTAGAGAACCTGCTCTTCTTCCGGACCAGTGAACATGCTGTTTCCCGACTTGTCTGCTGCCCAGCAGGGCTGAGCACTGTGCTCCCTGAGCTCTGGAGCCCCAGCATGTGACAGTGTCCGTCTCCCCACTAGGCCAGAGTCATGTGGTCAGAACCTTGGTTCATTTTTGTTTCCTTGGGCCCTAGTCCCTGGTGTAGCTTCTTGTCCCCCAGTCTAGCTCACTGCTCCCCGATGCACCTTGTTTCACCAGAGGGGGTCACTGGGGTCTAGTACCTCCACCTCAACTACCACTAGCTGGCTCCATTGTTGTCTTTACTATTCACCAAGGTCTGCTGTGATAATCACCCGTGTGGTATTAACCCCATTCCACAGATGAGCAAACTGAGGCACTGACAGGCTCACTAACTTATGCCAGCTTCATACAAACCAGAGCAAGACTTTCAACCCAGACAATTTTGATTCAGGCCTGACTCATAGATGGTGCCCACTTCCCTGCCACTGTCTACGTTAGAAAGGCTGCAGAGAGCAGATGGCAGCTGAGCTGGCTGTGGACTTGGAGAGGGGTTTTCTAACTGGTGAGGCAGGCAGAGGGGAAGTGGAAGGGAAGCCCCGAGAGGGGAGCTGTCCTGTAGGACCCTCACTTCCTATCTGGCCTCTGGCCTGGGCCTTCACTCCAAAGGCTCATCTATGCAAGAATGAAGGCAGCCAGCAACATTATTTTATTGATTGATTTTTAAAGCTTGAACATTTGCGTGAGAGAAAAACATCAATTTGTTGTTATTGATTCATTCATTGGTTGCTTCTTGTCTGTGCCCTGACCAGGGATTGAACCCACAACTTTAATACCATCCTAACCAACTGAGATACCCAGCCAGGGTGCCAGCAATATTCTTGACTTTGGGGTCTAAGAGTCCCAAGGGCAGGGAGCTTTCCCTGGATGCCCGCCCCCCCATCTACCAGAGCCTGTGTGTTTCCCATCCCCGAAGGAGAGCGGAATACCATCCAACCAAATGCCCAAGAAGGTCAGACCACCAAGAAGAACAAAGGGGCTGAATGAGAACCCAAGGGGACATAAGGGTGGTGCAGCCTAGTTATAAAATTGTGTCATTACCTAATTTTTCTTGGTATAATACAGAGGGAATACATGTATGTAGAAAGTTTAGAAAACATGGAAAAGAACAAAGGGAATGATAACAGTCATTTACACTCTTATCATCCAAAGCTAATCATTGTTAATTCTTAAAACATGTCCTTTAATTTTGTAAACTCTGTGCCTATGCATGTCATACTGTATATTCATGTGTGTATATATATATATATATATATATATGAGTATGCGTGCATACACATGTGTACATATACATGTACCTAGGTGTACGTAGGTATACATAGATATAATGTATGCACACACCCACATATACATAAATGTCTTATGCTATGTGTACACAGTTTTGCAGCTTGGACCTCCCAAGACTATAACTACCCTATGGCATAATTTTTAATGGCCACCCAGTGCATCATTAAGTGGCTGGCTCATAACTTACTTCATCTTTCCCCTGACGTTTAGGCCAGTGGATTCTTTGTGACTCCTTAGGGACATAGACACTCTGCAGCTGGCCTGGAATGTCAGCACCAGGTCTGGAATTGGCAGGGGCTCCTTCACCACCCAGTCCCCCATGGACACACCACGTCATACCCTCCTGGTCACAGCATCCTGTCCCTTTTTCTCACCCTACGTACAGCCTTATAGAGGGTCCGGACTTGATAACATTTGTTCAGTTCAACTTCTAACGATTTTATGGAGCATTTTTCTTATTCTATAAAATTATACATTTTATATAAATATTCTTTCCATGTGAAGAATTCACACAGTGCAGATATAAAAGAGGGAAAAATCCAAATCTCCCTTCTCCCCTCATCCTTTCCCCAATTTCCTTCTTCCCTGACGTCCCCAGTGTCCAGAGTGAGAGTGTCTTATTTCAGAGATGTGTGCGCATGTGTACGCGAACCTTGGGTGGTTTTATTTATTTATTTTAATATAAGTGAGATTCTGCCCTAGCTTTTCTTAGCCCAGCAAAACCTATTGGAAAACTTCTCACACTATGCTTGATTCTTTTAAAGTAGTTTTAAGCTGTTTTATGGATGTGACATATTTTGTTACACCATTACCCATTAATGTTCATTGCATTTGCCTCCAGTGATTTTTGTATTATAAACCACGTTGTAGTAATCATCCTTATTCATGCCTCTCTGTGCTCGTGTATAAGGATTTCTGTAGGGTGCATAATAGCAAAAACAAATAAGGTATTATCATCAATACCACAAATACCCATTTGGCCCTTAGTGTATGCCAGGTAATTTTCTAAGCGTTCTAAGTATGGCATTGACTTCGTTGATCTTCTTAGAAACCATGCGAGGTAGATGCTAGTGTGATCCCCATTTTGCAGATGAAGAAGTCAAGGCGCAGGGAGGTTAAGTTGCTCATGGGTGCATAGCTTATTTCAGTGGCAAGGTGTGAACCAAGACGATTAGGAGCCAGGGATCTGGGAACCCAGGAGGCAAAATATGTGTGCCTATCATGTTTTGTTAGGTGTCAGCAGGTGGCTTTCCAGGTCAGAGTCCCAATGCACCCAACACCTGGAAGTGGCCTTCACCTGGATTGGCTGGAGAGTCTCAGTTGTTGGCGTATTTGCCCATTCTTACAGGCAAAAAAGAGATTGCACGTTATTTTTATTCATTTTGGTTTTTGATGTCATGAGAGTGAAATGCCTCCTCCTAAAGTTAGTCATCATTTTAATTCTCTGAATTGCTTCTTTATATTCTTTGCCCATTTTTCTTTATTTTATTTTATTTTTAAGTGTGTTTTATTTAGTATGTTGTTACAGTTGCCTCAATTTCTTTTCCTTTTGCCCCTTCCGCCTGGTATCCTGCCTCCTTCCCACAGTCCCACACCCCTTAGTTCATGTCCATTGGTTGTACATAAAAGTTCCCTAATTTCACCCTTTCCTATATTATTCTTAGCTTCCCCCTGACTATCTTGTACCCACCCACCAATTATGTTTTCCAATCCCTGCACTATTTCCCCATTTCTCCTCCTTCCCCCTCCCAGCTGAAAACCCTCCAAATGATCTTCATACTTCTGATTCTGATCCTACTCTGGTTGTTTGTCTAGTTTGTTTTTGTGTTTATTTTTATATTCTGTTGATAGTTGTGAGTTTATCATCATTTTAACGTTCATAGTTTTGATCCTCTTTTTCTTAAATAAGTCCCTTTAACATTTCATGTAATAATGGCTTGGTGATGATGAACTTCTTTAGCTTTACCTTGTCTGGGAAGCACTTTATCTGCCCTTCTGTTCTGAATGATAGCTTTGCTAGATAGAGTAATCTTGGTTGTAGCATTTTGCTTTTCATCCCTTTGAATACTTCTTACCAGTCCCTTGTTGCCTGCAAGTTTCTTCTAAGAAATCAGCTGATAGTCTTACAGGAGCCCCTTTGTAGGTAACTCTCTTCCTTTCTCCTGTTGCTCTGAAGATTCTTTATCTTTAACCTTCGACATTTTAATTATGATGTATCTTGGTGTGGTCCTCTTTAGATCCAGCTAGTTTGGGACTCTCTGTGCTTTCTGGCCTTGTCTATTTCTTTAGCACCATATTAGGAAATTTTTCTTTCATTATTTTTTCCCATAAGTTTTCAATTTCTTGCTTTTCCTCTTCTCCTTCTGGCACCCCCAAGGGTTCAGATGTTAGCATGTTTAAAGTTGTCCCAGAAGTTCTTAAGCCTCTTCTTATCTTTTTCAATTCTTGTTTCCTCTTTCTCTACTGGTTGATTGTTTATTTCTTCCTTATGTTCCAAATCATTTATTTGAATCCTGGTTTCCCTCCTTTCACCATTGGTTTTGTGAGGATTTTCCTTTGTTTCACTTAGCATAGCCTTCACTTCTTCCCTTCTGTGCTTGCCGTACTCAAGGATATCTGTCAAGTCTGTGAGTTCTTTATCACCAGCATTTTGAATTCTGCATCTGTTAAGCTGGCTATCTCCTTGTCTTTGGGTTGACTATCTCCTCATTGCTTAGTTCTCTCACTGGAACCTTGATCTGTTTCCTTTTGGGGGCCACATTTCTCAGTCTTCTCAACTTGACAGGCTCCTGTGTTTACCTCTATGTCTTAGGTAGAACTGTTGCAACTAAGGGGTGGAGCCTTAGGTATTTGTCAGTAAGTGGACCCATTTCAGCACATTGTGGTGCTGTATGTGGGGGAGGGGTCTGAAAGGGATCCTTTTCCAGAAACAGCTTATGCTTCCTGTATGGGACTGGCACCTCACTAGCTGTTGCCCTAGCTATGGTTCCCAGAGTGGGTGGGTTTGTGACATTCTAGGAGTGTGGGGGCCGCTAAACAAATGGACTTTGCTGAGAGACTGGCAGTTTCTTCCTCCGCCCCAACCCCCACTGGTTTTCAGAGTCAGAATGAATAAGGCTTTATCCCCACCCCACCCCCTGCCCCAGTGCTGGAACTAGGAGCTGCACAGTTGAGTCCGGTGCTGGTAGTGCTCCCCAGATGTCCCTACTTTTTAAAAATGTGTGACTGTGCTTTCTGCTGGCCGACCCCAGCCATCTTCAGCCGCAGCCACCATGTCACCAAACAGCATCCTCTCTGTGCCAGCTCTGCCCCTCCTACCTGTCTGGATGAGTATTTCTTCTTTATATCTTTGTTTTTGGACTTCCATGTAGCTCGATTTTCTGAAATTTCTGGTTGTCTCTAGCTTTGAGGTAGATGGATTCCTTCTTAGTTGTGGAGGGAGACACAGTATGTCTACCTACACCTCCATCTTGGCCGGAAGTCTGCCATTTTTCTTTTTTGAAAAAGATTTTATTTCTTTATTTTGAGAGAGAAGAGAAGGGAGGGAGAAAGAGAAGAAGAGAAGCATTGATGCGAGAGAGAAACATCTGTCAGCTGTCTCACACACACACTGCAATGAGGCCCAGGCCTACAACGCATGCATGTGCCGTGATCAGGAATCAAATAACTGATTTGCAGGATGACACCCACCCCACTGAGCCACATTGGTCACTGCTGCTCATTTTTCAATTGGGTTATCTTTTACCCCAGTCATTTGTAGGTGCTGTCCCTGTGTTGTGCCTACTAATCTCTCATTGTAAGTACATTGCATACCTCTCTCCCATCTATCCCTTTTCCCTGGACCCTGTCCACAGAGTTTGTATGCTTGCTTGCCTTCTGAAGTAAAATCTGCAAGGCTGTGGGCTGGTTCTTGGTGTGATCCAGAGAGGAATAAGGCAGGGAGCCTACCGCCGACAAGAACTTAAGTAACTACTGCAAGAGACTTAGAGATGGAATCCAAATGCTTTAGGATAGTGGAGGAGATTAGGGCTGGCTTCACCTGGGAAGTTCAAGGAAGGCTCTGTGACCAGTGGCACTGCCACCAGACCTTGAGGAGCCACGGGACTTCTCATAAACAGAGGAACAAGAAGCAGGAGTGGTGTGTGAGAGTGCATCTCATCAGAAAACAACTCACTTTGATGGCTCAGATAGACTCTCACACAAGGGCCACTTTTTGAGCTGTGTGTGGGGATAAAGGACTGAAAAAGGTTGTTGAGGCACTGGGGTCCCAGCAGTGGTGCCAGCTGGTACCCTCCTTGGGCTGAAGGGACAGTGGGAAAAAATGGGGTCAGCAGGGCCCATGGGAGCTGACACAGTGGAGGACATAGCCTCTGTCTGGTGCCTCCCCCTGGCCAGACCCTGTGGAAGTGTCACCCAGGGAGGGTCGTCTGGAGGGGACACAGGGCAGGGCAGAGGAGAGAGAACAGCCAGCACAGAAAAGATAAGGAAAGATAGAAAAGTTCTGAGCATGTTAATAGGTCAGCCCTGGCCAGCGTGGCTTAGTTGGTTGGAACATAGTCACGTGCACCCAAAGGTCACCAGTTCGATTCCCAGCCAGGGCACGTGCCTTGGTGGCAAGTCTGGTCCCTGGTTGGTAACCAATCAATGTGTCTCTCCCACACTGATACTTCGCCTTTCCCCCCTCTTACTCTCTCTCTCTCTCTAATTAATTTTTTAAAAAACTGCTCAGCAAATTCCCTGTTGTCATTAGAGAGTAGAGAAATTTCTGCTCCGTTTCCTATTCGGCAAGCATTTATTGGGCACTGGCGCAAAGCCTGACACTATGCAAGGTATGAACTGCAAAGACAGCACTGGCTGGCTGGGAATGCGGTGACATCTGTCCCGGAGCCAGTTTTAGCTTCCCCTGTGTCCTCTTGGAGGGTCACTGCAGAGGCGCGTGGTTTCATCTCTGTCAGACCCCACGTTCCTGGATCTGTGCCTCCTTGTCCCACTCAGAGTTTATTTAGGTGTGTCTGCCTGGGGACAGATTTTAACACGGAAGAGCAAGTCCATTTCTGGCCACCGGGGCACTCAGCCTAGCACACATCTTCTGCTGTTTCCTGACACAAAGTCCCCTGCTTGTGTGCCTCTTGATAACTCCGAATTTCTGTGAAAAGAAAACTTACTTGTTTCTACCCGGCTATCAAAGTAACAGTTCATGACTGAGCTCATTAATAGTCTCCGTATGCACATCTCTTAATTTCTCATTTGCGGGATATGACACTATGAGCCATGAACTAGAAGCAAGATTTGCTTCAGTGGCTGAAACGAGTTTATGTACCGCAACTGCACCAATTCAAGAACCACGTAACCCGTCCTTTTAGCACCAGACGCAAAACCCCATTTGTGGGAACGGCTGCCTTCTGTGCCCGTAGGTAGAACTTTGTGTCCTTCTATAAAATAAAGCCTGGAGTACTTCTCTTTTCTTCTGTTTTGTTTTTTCTTTTTTAAGGAACATGGTTTTCTACCTTTCTCTGCCATCTGGCCACACCAGGAACATTATAAAACCCAACCGATTCCTTCTCACATTAGATAGTCTTTAGACCCAAGTGAAACTCCTTAGAACACCTTTATGGGGCTCACATTGAGGGTCAGGGCTCACCACCCCACATAATGGGCAGCTGTGTCTTAGCAGCATTCTTGTCCCAATGAAGTCCATTTTCTTTTTGTTTTTCTAATCCTCACCCGAGGACATATTTATTGATTTTAGAGAGAGGGAGGGAGAGAGAGAGGAACATCGATGTGAGGGAGGAATATTGACTGGTTGCCTCCTGTGTGCGCCCTGACCCAGGATCAAACCTGCAGCCTAGATATGCGACCTGACCAGGGATCAAACCCATGACCTTTCTGGTGTACAGGACGATGCTCCAACTAACTGAGCTACTGGCCAGGGCAGTAAGTACGTGTTTAAAAACCAGGAGGATCTTTCTATTTCCCATCTTGATTCTCACTTACAAAGAGCCCTGGCTGGGTTTCTGATTTCTCTCGAGTTAGAAGTTCAGTGGCTCCATAGAACTGCAGAAAACCGTATCTTCAAGCCAATTTGTTTTTCTTACTCAAAGTTGGTTTAACTTTCCAGCAGTTGGTTCCTGTCCTGACTTGGTCACTTACAGCACTTGTACTTGGGCTGTGCTGCCAACATTGCCCGCCGGCCGCTGCCCAGCCTCCTCCCTGGGTCTCTTTAGCACACTGACCTCCTCTGAGTATCTTTCAATGACACCGAGAGATCTTTCTCTCCCAAGGCCCAGGACTTTGTGTATTTGCTGCTACTTTTCCCCCCTTGGCGTCTGTGTTTTGTCTAAACCACATAGTCTGGCTGTGTAGGTTAGAAGGCAAGTCCCAAGGCTGAGCTATTTCTGCACATAGCCCAGAGATCATTAGGGACAATGGCTGCAGCCTGGAGGTGGTGCCATCTCGCCAAACGCACCCAGTCCAATCCAAATGATGGGCCTTTGTCCTGGGGCCTTTTCTGGGAGGCCCATGAGTCTTGAGTGAGGCTTGATTTTTGTGTCAGCCTTTCCTAGAAAAAGATGACTTGGTGACTGCTTGGACCAGCCCCCCATGGTTTCCCTGGGGGTCGTGTTCCTTGACAAGAGTCAAACCTACAAGTGACAATATCCGTCAGAAGAGATTTACCGCCTATGCCCTGCTGACTAGTCAGCAGTCTGGGGCCCCCCTCTGTTTGCTCTCCCCCAGAAAATTATGGAGTTTTTTGAGGGGTTGTTCAGCTGATTGATTGCAATTTTTGAAGTTTCTTAGGTTCATCGATAGGAGAATGAATGAAAGATGTGACGTATTCACACAATGAGCATATCATTCATTGGGCACCAAAGAGGAAGAGACAATGGCGTGCACAACTATATGGATGACTCACAGACATATATGGAGTGAAAGGAGCCTTATATAAGAGGGCTAGCTGGTTCTCATTATAGAAAGTTCTAGAACAGGCAAAACCAACCTGTGGTCAAATGAAGAAGCTAATGTGTGGGGGTGGGGGTTGATTGGAATGGTACCTGGAGAAACTGTCTGGGCTGTGTTCTGAATCTTGATATGGGTTTGGGTTACACCAGCGTAGGTGTTCATCCAACTCAACAGGTATTGACAGCCTTGACCCGTATAGCTCAGTGGGTTGGGTGTCATCCTGCAAAGCAAAAAGTTGCCAGTTCGATCTTTGGTCAGGGCCCATGCAGGAGGCTGCCCATTGATGTTTCTCTCTCACATCAATGTTTCTCTCCCTCCCTTACTTCTCTCTAAACATAAATAAATAAGATCTTTTTTTTTTTAAAATAAAGTCTTTTTAAAAAAACGAACAGATGCATAATTAACATTTTCTCATTTTATCGTATGTAAATTTTCCTTTAAAGGGAGAAACCTGTAAGCACATATGGAACTCTGCGTTTATAATGATAAAGGAAGTGTATGTTGAAGTATTTAGAGGGAAACATCCTGGTACTGCAGTCGGCTTTGGAATGTTCCCGAGATAAGCTTTTATAAGGTGTGCTCTGGGTCACTTGGCATCTGAAAGAATTGCTCCCCGAGATTCAGCCCTGGGGAGAAACACCCCAGTAAACGTAAGGAGTGGAGTTCCGCAGCTACAGGACAGGAAACCTCTGCCAAGGACCCAGGGGTGTGCGACAGGCCCCCTGGCAGGACAATGACATTCTGGTCACTTGCCTGCTAATTATTTGCTGGGCCTCGCTCTGCAGTATATTCTTAGTTCCAGATTTGAGTTATTGGCTTTGTATAGAATTTCAGCCTCCCTGGCATTGTTGAACGGGAGTATGGGACCAGCAGTCAGCCCGTCCTCATCCTGGTAGAGGGGTATCCCAGTCCCAAGGCAGCAAAGTCACAGCATTGGGCTCCTTGCAGTAGAACCCCGTCTCCTGGTCAATTTAGGGCATGTGACAAGGAGCCGGGGTGAGTGGGGGGAATGGCGAAGAATGAAAGCATTATTCTACGAAGCTGCCTTTCTTTATAGATTCTGCTAATTCTATTAAAATGAATGCCGGAGGGATCTAAAACTTGGAACACACAACCCGTATTAGAATGAAGGGACGTGAAGCTAAAATAGGGAACAATGGAGAAATGAGTAGAGTCTCGGTACCAAGAGGAAGACGTGACATTTTTCTGAGAATCGCACTGGGTAGGGCAAGTCTGAAAGTGAGGCTTTGGTTAGGAGAGAAACATCTAATATTGCCTCATGAGAAGGAGAGCGTGTGTCGCTCATGCAATGGGGAGGCAAACCAGAGATTATGCTAATTGAATTATAGAGACAAATAAATAAAATGTCAGTTGCTGTAAAAGGAAATAAAACCAATTAAATACTTAATGGGCTTTAAGAGGAGTTGTCAAACTAAAATGTGCTAAACGTGATAAAATATGTAAATAGGCATGATTTGCCCGCCCTGCCCTGCAGCCGGTACGCACCTACACTTCCTACTCATGGAACAACCGGTTTCCGATTCCTGAGATAACATGGTAATGGGACGGGAGACAGCAAAGTAAATAGCCACTTAAATTAGAAAAGCTGGATACAACTGAGTGCTTGTAAATGAGTGAACTGATACATGAAGGAGGATTTCTTACGGTAAAGAAGTTTAAAATGCACTCAAAGGGAAAGCCATAGCACCACCTTCTAAGATGAAAAAATCTAGTGAATTAAGGCATTTACTGCCCATAACTTAACCTCTCCGTGCCTCAGCTCTTCCTACTGGAAAATCAAAGTTACTAGCACCTCCAACGATCAAACACTTAGTATAATACCAGGCCCAAAGTGCCTCTTAATGCTATTGTTATTATTATCACCATCATGCCGATTATTCATACCAAAAGAGAAGAAAATAACATGTCAGGCATTGGAGTCAGACTAGGAAAGCAGTATATATATATATATATATTTTTTTTTTTTTAATTTTTTTTTTTAAGATTTTATTTCATTATTTTTAG